>LKNJ01004759.1:0-28728 GCA_002120245.1 Maccullochella peelii | reverse complement strand
AAAACGACAAAATGGATGAAAGAAGTGATTTTTTTTCTCTGACTGACAAGAACAAAAACACGTGAATTGTTCCTTCTGTAAATGAGTCGCTGTGAAGCTGCGTTCAGACCAGACGTGAACTGGACATTCAATTATATTATATTATATTATATTATATTATATAGTTTTGTATATTATCACACTGAGAGGCTGTGGAGAATATAGCTGATAGAAAGTCAGTCAGCAGTTTTTCCCAGACAAGGAGAAAATGTTTTGTATTGATTCCTGTTTGGTCTTTATGTTGGGAGGAAATCTCAGCGAGACGCTTCGTTCTCCAGAAAAACTTACAGAACAGACAGCTGCTGACTGGAGGAACATCTGTCAGAACATCAGTCTGGGCTGCAGGCCTAGTTTGGTAGGCTGTTGGTGCCCTCTGTCTTGTCTGACAGGCCTTGATGCCCTCAGACTGGTCTAACAAGCTGTTTTTGCCCTCAGCCTGGTCTGGCAGGCAGCAGGCAGCGTGATCACCCTCCTCTGTGATTTTTCAGACGATGATCAGAGTCGATTAAAATCATTGCGGCTCTTTAATTGCTCCTAATTGAACCTGACGTGTCTCTAATTAATTAACATAGGAGGTTAATGAATTGAGGTTTGACTGGCGGTTCCAGATGTCCAAACCTGGTGTGTCCTCTGTTTTTAACCTGCTGACTCGTTCTCTGATGGTGTCTAACGTCTCCTGTGTCCTCTTCATCAGGACTAAATAAAGTCAGTCTCCAGACTTTTATTGTGAAGGTGAAAAACAACAGCAAAAAGTTAAAAAAAAATCTGTACAATAAAGACAAATACATGTCTCTTCAGGACAGACAGACAGACAGACAGGTGGTAGAGTAAACAGCTGTGACTGTATGAAGGACAGACAGGTGCACAGACAGGTAAATATTAAAACAGAAACATTTTATTTTGACCAGAAGAAGAAGAGAAATAATCATCCCGTCACGTCCATCTTCTGTCTCGTCCATCTTTATACCTTTATACTTCATTATATATATATATATTTATACTTTATTATATTCTATAACGCCTGGTTTCACTGTTTTAATGCCTTTGAACTGGGACTCACTGTTAATATTGTTATTGTTATTATTATTGTTATACAGATGAGAAGAGTGAAAACATTTTTGTATATTTGAAAATATTTTATTTTCCAGAGCAGAAAACAACAACAAGAACAATAATAACAATAGCAATAACAATAATAATAATAAAGCAGTATAAGTGGTGTCCATGTGTCCATGCTTTTGAGGACTCTTGTGGAGGCGTTGAGCCCCCTGCTGAATAAAAAACTCCTAATTTTTGTTCCTGGACTTCAGGTCCAGATGTTCTTTTCTTTATAACTTTGCAGTTTTATACTGACAGGAAATGACTCAACATGTGCAGCTGATAATTAAATGGAACAGATGGAGAAACAAAGATGTTTTTTACTTGACCGTACGTGAATGTTTTCCATCAGCAGAAACTCTGCGGCGTGAACAGGCTGCCTGTTATGGTGTTTCCTGGTGTTTGTCTCCACCTAGTGGACAAACTGCAGAAACACAGAGACATGATGAAGCTGCTTCCTCCTCCTCTTCTTCTGTGTTTGCTTCTCTGACAGGAAGGACTCAATCAGCCCCTCTTCATCTCATCGAAGGTCTTTAACCTTCTGATGATTCTGCTTTCTTTAGTGGTGAACCGTTCTGCCTCCAGAATCACCTGAGACCAGATCCTGCAGCTGCTGGATGGAGAAACATCAAGACTTCACCTGTGAGTGGAGTTTCTGTTCATCTGCTGAGTGAGCAGCGTTCAGTCAATGTGACCGGTTAGAAAATGTTTCTGTTTCTTTATTTGAAGCTGCATGTTTTATTGTTTTCAGCAGAAACAGTGAACATGACGCTGTGAAAGGGAACCGGAACAGATCCACACACCAACACTTAAACAACTCCAGTTATACTGAACACACAACCTCTGTATTACAAACCCTCCAGGTACCCCGCTGAACTACCGGGAGAACTTGATAATTTCCAGCTGTGACATTATTGATCATCAGCCTGACATTCTGATCTTCTTCCTCTCTCTTGTGCTTCATGTCAGTCATCGCAGAAGATAGTCCAGTGGTAAGGACGCCTCCTGGGGACCTGGAGATGTGGGTTCAAGTCCTGACTCAAGTGACCTCAGGTACTTCACATAGGTGTGTGTGTGTGTATGGTTTCAATTGTCTCAAAACTCAAATACAAAAAATTTCAAACGCTGTGTTTGTCAAATTTCACGTCGACTTCAACTTGCAAATTTCCACTGTGGACCGAGGAGGAGACAAAGAACAGGTGAGTCCAGTTGAGCCCAGGTGGGTTGAGCTAGATAGCTTAGGAAGCCAGCCAGCCAGCTAGCTTGTGGGGCATTTTGGCTGCTTTAGTGGTCACTTTATTTTATTGTGTTCGACTGACTCTGCAGGTGAGGGAGGAGCTGATCTTGTGACCTTCACCTGCATTTGACATCATCCAGTAAACCTGATTCAAGCTTTTTAATGGATCATCTGCACACTGAGATTTAACATCTGTTCATTTTACTGAATAACATCCTTTAAAATGTACAAAGCAACATTACAGGTAACTCCACCTGGATCTTCACTTTTCAATTAAGATTTTGAATTTGAATAGATAAATAAATGTATATAAGATGGAATATGAATAATAAAAGAGATCAGATGAACATATGTAATATGATGGAGGATCATATTTGAGGTTAAAAAAAAATCAGCTGAGTGAAAATCAGAATAATCAAAAACGTGTTTCTGTGTTTTCAGAACTTTTAGCTGTTGGAGCCTCAGGACTACATTTCCCATGAGTCCTCTGTCTCCTCCTCTCTCCATTGAGGGAGGAGAGTGGGAGGAGGAACAGGAGGAGGAGGAGGAGAGGGGGAGTTTGGGAAAGAATGTGTGGAATTCATTTCCTGTTCTGCAGCTCTCAGAGTCAAAGTGAACGAGGAGTCGGAGTCATGAAGTGAAAAGTGGGATCTGAACATGATGAAGGAGCGCTGACTCCTCTTCTCCTGCTGGATTCTTCTCCTCTCCAGGAGGACTGAGGACGACTGAGGAGCACTGAGGAGGAGGAGGGGGTCCACCATGGCCGAGCCCCTGCTGAAGAGAACCTTCTCCAGGCTGAGAGGCAAAGACAGATCCAGGAGGAAGACGGACCCCAAAGTGAGCGGTGAGCAGAGTTCGTGTTAGTGTCTGTAGACTCAAGACAAAGAGCCGACAGCTGACTCCGAGTCAAGCTGCTGCACATTTCAAAAAGCACATCTGGAACTCTGTGTCACTCTGTCAGCGTTTGTGTTTCATGTTCTCAGTAACGTGGAACTGTAAACATGGGTTCTAGTTAGAACATTCATTTAATTATTGAAATCCTGGAGTATAAATGTTTTTTTAAAGAAGAAGAATATATGTATGAAGAGTTTATGTACTATATATACTGTATATACACACACACACACACACACACACAACAGAGAGCAGTCTGCGGTTCATGTTAGTGAAAGATGGAGGTTTCGGTTAAATGTGAAGTTGTCGTGTCTGCAGACAGTTTGTCCAACATGGACTCAGATCTGAGAGTCTGAACAGAACCAGAACGCACTGAAATGATACTTTAGTGGAAAACAGTCAGTGAAACAACATTTAGAAAACACAATGCAGGCAGCACTTAACATTTACTGCTGCACATTAGTTTCATATAAATGCAGTCTGTCAGCAGACAGAAATCAGTGACGTCCTCCCAGTGAGCGAACAGGCAGACGGCTGTCAGTGCCAGTGTTGCTCCAGGGCTCCAGGGCTCCAGTGCTCCAGGACTCCAGGGCTCCAGGACTCCAGGGCTCCAGGGTCTCAGGGCAGCAGGTCACATGACTTCAGTAGAGTTCAGTTCAACTGTAGAGTCCTAAAGACAAATGTGTGTTTCCTTTCCCGACAGACAGACAGACAGACAGGCAGACAGAGAGACAGACAGAGAGACAGACAGTTATCTGAGCTCAGTGTTTAGTAAAGAGTGGTCTTATATAACGTGACCTCTGACTGTGTGGAGGACAGAGAGCTGCACTCTGAGTCTATAGTCATGTTGTCAACTGTGTGAGGCTAAATGCTAACATTCATGCTAATATACTCCCAGTTCTAACATGCTGATGTTTAGCAGCTACAATGTTTATCATCTTAGTTTAGCATGTTGGCATGCTAACATTGGCTAATTAGCAGTAAACACAAAGTACAGAACAGGCTGATGGGGATGTCATTAGTTTTAGAAGAAGAAGAAGCTGCCTCAGAGGACTGATGAGACGCCTCAGACACACCTGTGGTCAACAGTGTCAGACCCTGACAGACCTGGTCCACACCAGTAAACCAACTGATCTGCCGTGATCAGCAGACAAATCACATCAATGTTTCTTTGGCTGTGTAATTCATTCAGGTGTCAAACAGTCCTCTGGTTGGTCCACGTTGTCCTCTGACCACAAACAAACTGAACCACAGGTCATCTGGAGGCAGACTCATTCAATTCAGTTTGAATGTGAAAATATTTCCTCTAAAATCTGATCTTTTGTTTACTTAATTTCCTGTCATTTTTAGGAAGAATTTCCATTGGTCTGTTTATCTTTAGAGCTGATCTGTTTTGGATCAGAACTTCAGGGTCACATAAAGCTGCAGTGTTTCTCTGAAACAGAGACACAGATGAAGCTGTTGTTTTCTAACTGAGTCTATAAGAGCAGACAGTCGACCAATAGACAGCCTACAGACCTGTGATGTAATCTATGATGTCACTGCTGAGTGCCGAGTCTCTGCTGGTACTATGAGTGTTACAGTAGACGATGAGCACATGTTCCAGTTCTGCTGCAGGTTCAGATCTCCAGCATCACACTGAGCAGCTGCACTGAGACAGTTTCCCCTGCTTCCAGTCTTTGTGCTAAGCTAGGCTAACAGTTTCCCCCCGCTTCCAGTCTTTGTGCTAAGCTAGGCTAAACAGACACTGGACTAAACTAAAAAATGAACACAGGATCTTTACAGGATCACTCATGTTACAGGTCAGAGGTCACACAAACCCCAGTTCATCTTCCTGTTTCCCTAACCCTATTCACTTCAGTTTTATTTATATAGAACCAAATCATAACAAGGTTATATAAGGGCATTTTTCATACAGACAGTGGGTGACAGTGGCAAGGAAAAACTCCCTTTAACAGGCAGAAACCTTGAGCAGAACCAGAGCCAGAACCAGAACCACCTCCTTGCTGGTGTGACCTTGAGCAAGGCAATGAATGTAACTGCTTCATCCACTGGGAGAACTGAACTAAACAGACTGTAGCATTTCCACCTGATTTTGGTGGAAATTGTATAATGAAGAGTAAGGTTACGGTCTGGACCTGCTCTGAATGAAAAGAGCCCTGAGATAACTGCTGTTATTTGGAGCTGGATCAATAAAACTGAACGGAATTGAATTTAACTCAGACCGTTGAAGAAGTTACACATTTTCAACATGTGAGACGAATATTTCTCAAACCTCCTCAGTCTGTCTGTCTGACTGACTGACTGTCTGTGTGTCTGTCTGTCAATAATCTAAACGTGGTTTAATGTTCAGCTTCCTGCAGACAAACTGTGTCAGCTGACCATTTCCTGTCATTAGACCTGTATGTGTGTGTGTGTGTGTGTGTGTGTGTGTGAGTGTGTGTGTGTGTGGTTACTTCCTGTTTACCTCTCTCTTTCTCACACACACAGGTCACAGTGTGAAGCAGCAAATATCAACTGAAACACAAACTGTTCGAGATATAAGTTTTTCAGAGCACCTCAAGTACATTGCAGTACAGTGCAGTGCAGAACAGTATGGTACAGTGCAGTGCAGTGCAGTGCAGAACAGTACAGTACAGTGCAGTGCAGAACAGTACAGTTCAGTGCAGTACAGTGCAGAACAGTACAGTACAGCGTAGTGCAGAACAGTACAGTTCAGTGTGTGCAGTGCAGTACAGTGCAGAACAGTACAGTTCAGTGTGTGCAGTGCAGTACAGTGCAGTACAGTGCAGAACAGTTCAGTACAGTGCAGTGCAGAACAGTACAGTTCAGTCTGTGCAGTACAGAACAGTGCAGAACAGTACAGTTCAGTCTGTGCAGTGCAGTGCAGAACAGTACAGTGCAGAGCAGTGCAGTACAGTGCAGAACAGTACAGTACAGTGCAGTGTAGTACAGTACGGTACAGTGCAGTACAGTGCAGTGCAGAACAGTACAGTATAGTACAGTGCAGTGCAGAACAGTATAGTACATAACAGTGCAGTGCAGTACAGTGCAGAACAGTACAGTTCAGTCTGTGCAGTACAGTACAGTGCAGTGCAGTACAGTGCAGAACAGTACAGTTCAGTGTGTGCAGTGCAGTACAGTGCAGAATAGTACAGTGCAGTGCAGAACAGTACAGTATAGTACAGAACAGTGCAGTTCAGTCTGTGCAGTGCAGTACAGTGCAGAACAGTACAGTACAGTTCAGTACAGTACAGTTCAGTACAGTACAGTACAGTACAGTATACTGTATAAAGTACTTGATGCTCACAAGACAAATTTCCAGTGAAGTATACCTTTAAAATAAATGAAAATGTGTTTGTGTAGGACGTCAGACACATGACCTCTTAAAGCTGGCCTTGTCTGTAGATCAGTGTGTGTGTGTGTGTGTGTGTGTGTGTGTGTGTGTGTTGCTGACTACAGTCTCTGTGTGTTTCTGTGTATTTTAAGACTCTAATGAATAGTGAATAGACAGCAGTGTGTTTAGCCTTAAATACAGAGAGTTCATTGACATCCGCACAGTCACAGCTGTTTATGCACCCCCCCCCCATCTCTCCTCCTCCCACATCTTTTCTCACTGATCACCATTCTCAGGCTTCTGAAAATTAAAAACAGATGGTTTGTTATTATCACACATACACACACATAGAGTCCTCTTCGGGTCCTCTTTGGCTTCATTCAGATGACAGGACGTGGAGGCAGACCTCTGGAGAGTATCACTTCCTGTCTGGTCCTGCACCCAATCAGAGTAGTTTGAGTTTTAGAGAGTAGCCACAGTCCACTACCTGATGAGCAGTAGACAGACACAGTTAGAGACTACATGGTGAACATAGTGGAGCATTGAACACCTAAAGAGACAGTAGCAGGACTAACAGAGAGGGAATACTGGACTTCATCAGGTGACACAAACACCACTCCACATGGACGTTGACACTGTCAGTGGGATGATCATGTTGCTCTGTGTCTGCTGGATGTGGAAGCAGCCAGCTGGTTCAGTGATTCTTGATCAGGTTACGTAAGACCTTGAAGAGCTTCCACTAGTCTTTGAGGGCATCCCAAAGGTCATTGAACAGGTGCCTTGGGTCCTTGAGAAGTTCTTTGAGAGGTTTCATGGGTCCATGAGGGTGTTCATTGGTGATTGAGAAGGCCCCAGGGTCCTGGAAGAAGATACAGTGGGTCTTGAGGTTACATAGGATCATAAAGAACTTCCAGTTGTATTTGATGAGGTTGTAGAGGGACTCAAAGACCTTCAAGGAGTCCTCGAGGTTCCAGGGGTCCTTGAGAGTTAACTGCTAAAGGAGCCTGAACCATCAGTCCTGTTACTATGGTCACCTGCAGGTTAAGACACCTTTAAGCCAGCCAGTCAGAGAGCAGGATTATCTAAGATGATCATTGTATGATCTGAAACCAACCAACAGCTTGTGTGGCTGTCAGAACAACGTCAGATACAAACGCACACACAGAGGGTTTATTCATGTAGCTCAGTCAGATACTCTGCATACTGTGTGTCACGGGGATCACACACACACGCACACACACACAGGAAGCAGAGTGCTGGAAGAGAGAAATCCAGATGTTCAGGATGTGAGGGAGAAAATCTGTGGTTATAATTGATGCAGTGCTGCTTAAAGTTTTCCAGTTTGTTTCAACTGTAACAGCTGATGTGATTATTAAGTGTGCAACAGGATAGTCTGATGTCTCAGACCAGAGTCCAGACTGATGCTTCATGTGCTGAACCATGCACGTCTGATCTTGAATCATGATTTGGTGTTCAGTTGTAACTCTGTCTGGTTACATCTGGAGAACGTAAGAAGAACATTAACTTGAACATTCAAATGAAACAGCTGATAGAGCTCACGTTCCTGTCTCTAAAATCAGCAATGACGCTATAGGTACCAGGTTCTTGGGTGCTCTGGACCTCCAGTATCCACGTAGAAATCAGACTGTGAGGTCCCCATATCGGAGGAATAATAAGATGATCAGAGGAATGGACATTTTGTCAAAGAGTCCATTGCTGTAGTTGACTTTCTTTGTCCAACAGTTGTCTGTCAGCTAACTGTAACCAGGAATTTGCCTTAAACACAGTAAGTTTTAAACGGAGGCTGGTAGTCAGTAAACCAGTAGCACATCCTGTTCATTTACAACAAGCTTTTAACAAAGCATACAGACAGGTAGCAGCCTGAGACTTGTCTTATATAGTGACTGTATAATGGATCTCACTTGGTACCGATCTGAGCATGTGTGTCAAACAAGCTTGGATTGTTTGCATTCAGTGTTTTCTTTGTTGATGATTTTGACTTGGTTGGTAGTAGTTTGGTTATGTGTTTGACCTGATACTATATGATGAGGCTTTATGTATGTGTGTGTGTGTGTATATATATATATATATATATATATACACACACATATATATTCTTTGGTGACGAGGGCATCACAGTAGTTTTGTAGTTTTGTCTTTAACAAGCTGCCACATAGAAACCAAAAGGAAGGAGGAACAAAGAACCACAAAATAACTCTCCACTGAATTCCTTCTCTCTCTCGCTCCTCAGATTTCTTCACACGACATGCAGGATTTAATCCAACCGTGATAATGCTAATAACAGCTGTGTGTGTGTGTGTATGTATGTGTTTCCTGCAGATGTTCCAGTTAAGGCTGACACTGTCCTCCAGACTTCTTCATCACCATCATCACCATCGATGATGACGACAAGAACTACAACAGCAGCAGACCCTGACCCCCCCTCGCTGCCACATAACCACATCACAGTTGCTAAGAAACAGTCGTGGGCACGACAGGGCTACGTGGTTCCACCCAGTGCCCTGCCCTCAGGCTCTGCCCCCAGAACCTCTGACTGGGAGCGACCATCAGGGATATCCCAGGATGCATCTTGGCAGGCCTGGAGTCAAAGGCTAGCACAGGATAAGGTACAAGCTGGAAGTGGTTTAATTCCCAGTGTGAAGCAGAGTGATTACGGTGTGTTTATTTCATGTACATATGTTTCATATCAGTCCAGTGATGACTGAAATCTCCTTCTTGTTCTGTTCTTGGAAGTTTGACCTTGATTTCTACATGTGCTCCCCCTTCCTCTCCCCCGCCTCCTCATCCTGCTCCTTGAGGTTTGATCCCTCCTTCTTGTTTTGCTCCTGGTAGTTTGGCACCTCCTTACCCTGCTCCTGGTAGTTTGACCCCTCCTTTCAGTACTTTGACAGCCACTTCTTGTTCTGCTCCCAGGCAGAGCAGTGCGGCGACAGGATGTGCATCAGTCTGGCCTGGGATATGACCAGCACCCCCTGTGTTCCTGTCAGTTCTATGACTGTCCACCAGGAAGCCCCCCAGCCAGCAGACGGCTCCCCTGATGTGCCCCTTACCTCCATCAGCACCAAGTCTGGCCAGCGTGCCTATCTGCAAAGCCTGGATCGCAGCAGCCGAGCCTGGGTGCTGTCTTCAGGAAAGACCCAGGCTTCAGACGAGGCATGTAGGCTGCAGGAGGAGAGCGGCAGCAATATCTGGTACAACCCGATCCCTGAGGAGGAGGACGCAGGAGGTCCACGCAGGGAGGAGGAGATATGGAGGAGGAGGGACGAGAGGAAGGACGGAGGAGCAACAAAGAGGCCAGGAGATACCAGATCAGAGCTGGGAGGAGCGTGGGTCGGGTCTGCAGAAAGTTGTAGCAGTGACTGTCCACTGGAGGGCGCCAATCCAAGTGTTAGTCACCATACTGATGACATTGCAACAGAAAACACAGGTAAGAAGACCTGACTCCACCAGCAGATTCTGCATTTCTTATACAAATCATGTGTTCTCTTACATACTGCACCACACTGTACCAAGTTTGACCAGTGTTTCTCAGTCTGTGTCTCTCTCTCCCTCAGACCCTGCCCCCTCAGACTCTAGCCCCACCTCACAAAAGAAAGGGGGCGTATCTGGCAGTGTGATTGACAGGCTGAGGTCTCCTGGAACAGTGAGGAAACTCTCCCTAAAGATGAAGAAACTTCCTGAGCTGCGCCGCAAACTCAGCCTTCGCTCTTCGTCTCGTGCCCATCGCCAGGGAAACGACAGCAGAGGGGGTGGGGACGAGTCGACCAGTAAGAATGCAACATCATCGTCAGCCTTGTCCAACCAGAATGTGATCAGCAGATATCACCTGGATAGCTCCGCCCCTCCAGCCAGACCGCTGCGACGATCATCGAGGGGACGCTCTGCTAGTAAAGGAGGTGAACTGTTTACAAAGATTTCTATTTTGGGTATACGAGTTACAAATTCATTTTCAAAGTTTTATCTTCCTGTGTTGCCTATGTAAGTAAAAATGATGCACTGGATTTTGATGTGCCCCATTTCCACTTGTCATTTGAAGTGTCTTGTATCCAGATAAAACCCAGATGAGATTTAAGACACTGTTGGTTACAATTACACTCCACATACACGTGCGTCCGATCCACCAGATCACAAATCTAATTACAATCCAGGTGCATTACTCCATGCATGCAGTAATGCACCTGAAGCTGTTTAGTAACTGCACAACACACCAACAATAACAGTTGGTTACATTTTGGAGGAGTAAACATTACATATTCATATTGGAGAGACAGATGCTTTTATACCTTTTTAACATCAAATTTCCTGGGGATGTAAAAATGGAAAATCTGCCATATCCAGTCAGCTGTTAATACAAGCAACAATTACACATTCGGAGCAAACTCATCCATATACATCAATATATCAATAACACAACGACTCAGAGTACCGGCTATAACAACCCCTTCTCTGAGTTGATGTTGTTTCAGACGGTATCAGCTAAAACCTGGACAAGGACTGAGGTTGGGACATTCACAAGAATGAACTGTCTGTTTAAACACACAAGAAATTGGACTGGTATTATTAACTTAAAGTACTTCTGCAGCTTCACTCAGTGTCAGCAGATTTTACTCAGTCATAACTTTAAATTATAAGAAGTCATCTGATTCGGATCACGATTCCATGCTAAAAAACATCTAAACAAGCTTAGATTTTAGAATTTCCTCCTAGTTTGACTTCCAGCAGCTGGTTGTTGTCTTCATCCGATGGAGGAACCATCTTGTCTCTGGCTGGAAGTTCAAGTCTGTGTGTCTGCAGAGAGTCATGAGTCCTAGAGCTTAGCATGAACCTGCTCGCCTACATCCACAGTATAGACCCATCTGTTAAACTACCAGAATGTAAAATTTATGTTTTTCTTTTTAGGTTATCTTAGTGATGGGGACTCCCCTGAGCTGCTGCCACGGCAACAGGCCCCTCCCCATACAACTTCCCAGGAAACGGCATGCGATGTCAGCTCTTTCCGACTGTACGTGGGCTCCGTTCCACAGCGATGCAGCCAGCGGGTGACGGGTTTACTGACGGTCCATCTGCTGGGCCTGGAGGAGATGAAGACCAGCAGGTAGGAACACACCCCCAACACTAACACCTGGAGCTAGCTAACAGCAGCTAATACAAGCTGATACTTGCTTGAAGGTTGCTGGTGACTGGCAGTTAAAGGGTAACATATTTTTGTAATATAATTAGATGAAGACAATTGATCTACTGAGCTGAAACTGTACAGACTTTGTATTTGTAGAGAGAAGTTGGAGGTTCTCCCATTCACTTTAATACAGTCAGATCACAGCAGCATCTAGTGGACATTAGTGGAACTGATTGGTTTCCTGTAGAGCTATTATAGTAAATGTATAATTATGTATAACAAATATAAATTGACTGTGACCTCTGAGTCCAACAGTTCTTCTCGAATAGAAGCATTCTTGAGTGTGATAGTATGAACAGTACAGTATATTCTACCAAGACTGTATCATCTTCAGGAGAGAAGTCAACTATAAGTCCCAGAGTGCATTGCATTGGTTCATTTTATCAAAGAACCAGATATTTTTAAACACAATTGTTAATATGTTGTACTGATGATTCAACCAGGGGAGTTTCATTCTGATTGGTTAAGATACTGAAACACATTGATTAAGGGTCAGGAAAGATGGAATGGTTCAATATTGAAAAGTGACCCCCTACTGGTCCATGTCTGTGTGGGTGTCTCTCCTCTCAGGTCAGAGGGCAGTAAGGAGGTCTTCCTGGCCATCCAGATCGACGGGGTGACGAGAGCAAGGACCGCCCTCCTGACCCTGCGAGGCTCCGCCCTCTCGTTAAACCACGCCTTCCACCTGGAGCTGGAGAGAGCCCGGCAGCTCCGCATAGTGGTGTTAACACCAGGTACTACTGCTGTGTGTAAACTAGTTTTATTAATGCTACTTATTCTACCACTGCAACTATGTGTACTGCCAGTACTTTCATGGCTCATTCCTGTTCCTCAAAAGATGACCCCTTTAGATTTCAATTTCCTCTAGCGCCACCCTCAGGACAAACTTTACACTTTTAGCTCCACTACTGGTAGGGGTAGCTCTGACACAAACACATCTTTAATTTCTTTTCACAGTTTTTTGTTAGCATCACTGGAAGCAGATTACAGCAGCTGTAGATTGTTAACTTTAATTCCATAGTGGCTAAAATGAACCTTTTGGTTGTTGTCTGGTTGATGAGCTCTCTGCAGCTGGTGTCTGTACTGACCAAAAGAAACTTCACTCTGTAACATCACTCACCAACCCACAACTTGAGTTGTGTGTTTTGGTACTTCGACAGACCAACAGAGTGGTGAGTCTTCTCTGGTCACTTTCAGGAGAATCATATCATAAACTGATCAGCATCAATACTTGTTGTCAATATCTGTGAACTGGGACCTCCAGTATTTTGATTCAATGTGTCAGATACATATTTGATCAATATTTTATATCTTCTGATTATCAGCTCATTGCTTACATGATAATGTATCATTATAGATGAAGTTACTCAGCAGTTATAAAGTAAATAAAATTAATTTCACCTTTACCAGCTGCTGTGATGAACACATTAATGCAACAAGAATTATAATCCAATAATAATAATAATATAATGTATATTATTCTGCATAATGAGTACTTTTACTATTGGTGCTTTAAGTATAGTTTGATGCTAATATTTTTGTACTTTTACTTAAGTGCAATTTTAAATGCAGGACTTTTACTTGGAAATATTTCTACACGGTTGTACTGTTACTTTTACTTCTGATCGGAGTACTTCTTCCCCCACTTGCAAATGTGTGCTTGGGGATTCGATAAATACTACTGAAATGTATTTCTGTCTCTGCAGCCAATCTACAAGCAGTGGGCAGGTCTAAATCAGGGACGGATCAGACTTCAGGTGCTCCAACCAGAAACAGAGTCTGCTGTCTGGGTGGAGTCGCCATCCCTCCACTCTTTAAAGGTTCACTACGCTACCTTATTTTACTAATTCACCATTATTGTTTAAATGTATAAATAAAGGGATTCTGGGTAGAATGAGGAGCTAAATTCTGCTCTAGAGGTACAAATATTACTGTACTTTTCTCTCAGGGAGTCGAAGTCAGCAGCTCTGTGTGAAGTTGGAGCCCAGAGGTCTTCTTTATGTCAAACTGTCGCTACAGGAAAGATGGGACACACAGGTACACAGTAATACTACTACTGGTAATTACAGTGGTAAAAGCAACAGTTCAATAGCCCGTAATCATGACTCCACGGCATCATATGATGGTCCAAACTAAGAAAACTTTAGTGAGGAAATACTGAGCTGTGGAGTCCTTATCACAACTGTAACTAACATATTTAAACTAATCCTTCTTGTCATTGTATTACTTTCTCCCCACAGCCCAGCAGTGACACATCCGTGCCTGCTAATGTGTTTGGGGTTGAACTGCACCATCTGGTGGAGAAAGAAGGATCTGCATCCCCAGTCCCTCTACTGATCCAGAAATCTGTGGCAGAGATAGAACGAAGAGGACTGAAGGTATTTCTCTATTTTTTCCCATGTTTAGCTCCACTGCTGGTCACATAAATCATCAGAGACGTTGTTTGAACAAAGAACAGTTGGTTGTTTGTTCCATCTGAAATCAAGATGTGAAAGTAGCTACTTAGAAGTAAACTATGGAAAAATATGGTAACTTGCACTTTCAGAGACAAGTTTGGGGTCACAGTCAGAGTTTAGTATCTATTAGAGGAACTTAAAGATATTTCAACTCTTCAACAGCTTAAACACTCACATTAACAGTAAGAGGGGGGTAAATCTCTCATTATGCTTGATTTAAACTGGTGAATACTTCGAAGGTGATGCAACAAGGCATTTCTGCAGACATGAAGTTAGTTGTGAATTATTCAAGCTGACCAATCAGGACTTTCACCACCTCTGACTACTGCTCAAGACCATATCTGTCTGTCTGTCAGGTGGTGGGTCTGTACAGACTGTGTGGTTCTGCTGCGGTGAAGAAGGAGCTCAGGGATTGGTTTGAGAGGAACAGTTCAGCTGTCTGCCTCAGCGAGGACCTCTACCCTGACATCAACGTCATTACAGGTCAGTAAATACACAGCAGGGTGACTTGGACTTGACCTTAATGACTTAGGCTTCAACTGAGAAGGTGTATTTTAATATGGCTTGTGTCAGAACAACTAATGTCTTTTCCAAGTCATCAAGGTCATTAAGATCAGGTTCAAGTCAAAATCACGTCATAATCAGCAAGGTCTGACATGATTTGTACTTTTCTTTATGGACTCAGGCCTAACCTCGTGTCTCAAACATGACCTTGGTGATTGGTGTGTGCCATCTTGATGACGCAACTTGATTTTGGTTATTAAGCGTTCCCATTGAATCAAACGTATCATTATTTGTTTGCACTTGATCTTAAGAACCTTGATGACTCAGAGTTGATCCTAATGACTTGAGGTCTGTCCAAATACCCACACTTTTGGTCTTGAGCACTTATGTAAGCATTCATACACCATCACGGAGTAGACAGGTGTGTCCCACGTCTTAGTGGAAATTCATCACACAATTAGGCACTTGATTTCTGCAGATACTGCAGGTGTTGGTGTTGAGACAGACTCTTGGACTTGATCACTGAAACATGATCATACATGACATAAACTTGATCTTCACGGCTTGAAATTTAACTTGACGACTTGGAAGTGAGCCTTAATGTCTCTGAAGCAACCTCAGTGGCTTGAACCTTGATGACTCGTTGACTTGTACTATTCCTGATTGTACTCAGTGCTGTGTTTTCTCAGGTATACTGAAGGACTACCTGCGGGAGCTGCCATCTCAGCTCATCACCAGGACTCTGTACCAGGTCGTCAGGGAGGCCATGACCCTACGACCCCCCCCTGCCCCCCCAGCGACCCCTGATCCCCAGCTGGCCAAGAGCACTGTGGAGCTGCTGTCCTGTCTGCCGCCTCCAGAGAGGGTAACACAGAATACTACTACGAAAGTACTACTACTGCAGTACCACAATACAGCATTGTATTGTGTCCTACTGTAATACGGGGTTAAATGTAAACTGTTGTTGAAGCAGTTTGTTCTTTGGCCACATTTTTACATTTTCCGAGTAGGACGAAATCAGATTTAGAGCAGAGAGAGGGGTTAACTTACATTTTCTGTCTCTCTCTCTAGGCCACCCTGTCTCTCTTGCTAGACCACCTCAGTCTGGTGGCGTCCTTCAGCTCGTCCAACAGGATGACACACCAGAACCTCGCCGTCTGCTTTGGCCCAGTGCTCCTCACCCCCACCCAGGAGGCATGGAGGGGGGGGGGAGGGGGAGAGAGGGGAGGAAGAGGAGGAGGTGGGAAAAGATTCGGTCATGGTGAAGAGATAGCTAGTGCGGTGGATTTCAAACGACATATCGAGGCATTGCATTACCTGCTGCAGCTGTGGCCAGGTGAGACCAGAGCAGGAAACAGTGGCAGAAATAACCTGATTAACCACAAACTCCACCCACTTTGATACTCAGTTGTTGCCATGGAAACCATCTTGCCTCTAACAGGTGTCACTTTGCTCAGCATCTTATTTTGCTGTTCATATCTTCTTCTTCAGTGCCGATCGATCGAGTTCCAGCAGATGACCACATCAACGTCTCTCCACCTCCCTCCCCCACCCTTACCCATAACCCCCTTGGACAGCAACGGCATCCTGCGCTGCGATTGGCTCTACCCCAGAATCCAGAGGAGGTCGTGGTGTCACGTCGGGGTCGAGGTGGTCTGGCCCGGCTGGAGAGTCCACCACCGATCAATCGGTACGCCGGAGACTGGACCATCTGTGGACGAGACCTTCTGTCCGGACAGGAGGCCGATTATGATGAGGTGGCAGGAAGTGAGAGTGATGGAGGTAAACAGATAAGCAGGGCAGTGTATCAAATGTAATTCCATTCCTTGACCCAAACAAAGATGGCAGCCGCACACTGGAAAGCATTTTCCTTCACTATATGGTAGAAACATTTATCTATTTTGGTTGTACAAAGGAGTCGATAGAGTTTGTTAGAGTTAGTTAAAGTTTGAAGCTTTCAAAGACTGAAACAAAGAGAAAAATATGTTTTCATATTGTTCTGCATTATTGTGGACATTTTGGACCTATTCCTTTAACATGTGCTGATCCCTGTTCTGGTCCTCCTGTCAGTCTCACTCCTCCTTGTTGTTGTTGCTGTTTCAGGCAGCGGGGATGAAGAGGAGGAGAAGAAGCAGGCATGGTCATCAGGAGGAGGAGAAGGGGGAGGTCTGTACGTGGACGAGTTCATGGATTTTGACGCTCCGTTTAACTGTCGACTCAGCCTGAAGGACTTCGATACTCTGATCCACGACCTGGACCGAGAGCTGGCCAAACAGATCAACATCTGTCTGTAGAGGAGGAGGTGGAGGAGGAGGATTGTTCATCAGTCTGCCACATTAAATTAAGTTGAGGGTGACTTTTGTGTGGAGGGTGAAAACATTTGTTTCAAAGTCTGAACTTGAATTTTGTAAATCTGAATTTTCTAAGTATTTAATTTGACCTGAAGTTCCAAAACTTTATGCTCAAATTCAGAAGAACTGAGTCTAAATTATAGTTATTTTTATTCTGCCCAGATTTAATGCTTTGCTCATAGGTCCCTCAAAAGTACTGAAGATTACCAAACAGCTGTGACAGAATACAATTATTATCTCTGATACAGCAGACTGACCTCAGATCAGCTGCTAGTTTGACCTCTGATCTCTGCAGAATGTTTTCTCATAATAATACGTTTAATTACCATAAATATGAGAATGGCAATATATTAAATCTCATATTTATGGGCTTTTAAACCTGCTATTTTATGAGATATATGTGATATGAGATTTGGAAGTTATAGTTGGTGAATGCCCTGAATTCACTTCCATCAGCGTTGAGTTGGAGGAGAGCGAGTGCATATTCAGAGCGGGCTGCAGACCTGAACGCTCCTCAGCAAAGTGATGTGTTTAACTCAAACACAAGATGGATGCCATTCTCATAGTGTTTCCTGACTTCTGCTGCTCGTCATGGAGGATGAGCTACAGTCTGTGCGGAAAATCAAACCAGCTTAATTTATTTCTCTGATCCAAAGATAAATGCAGCCTCAGCGTTAATATGAAAGAGGAGAGTTTCTCTCTGAACAACAGGAACACAGACTTTAGAGGACCACACTGTTGGTTCCCTCTTCATTACCATATTATTATTATTGATGTACAGATGTTCTAATGATAAGGACCCTTTGAAGTCGCAGAAGTGAACTGAACTGTGTTGTTGTTGTTCCGGGTAACAGGGTCAGATCATGCCAGATTCATTTGGATCCTGTTGGATCCTATTGGACTATATCTGGGCTGTTTGCACTGTTGAAGCCATAATTTCACTCGTTGAAACTTTTAGTTGAAGAGAAGAAACTGCAGAAGTCATCGCTCTGCTGCTTCATCCAATCAGAGTTCCCTTAACTCTGATCAGGTGACATGTTTTTATATTTGTTCCCTTTTCTTTGAGAGACTTTTGAATGTGACATGACGTCTACGGAACTCCTGAAAGTTCACAGTGAGAATGTTTTTCCTCACAGGATCTGAACCTGGTTTTTCTGTCAGATATGACAGATGCTGTATGTGAAGGATGATACTGGACAAGTTGTACACAGTTGCAGCTGCTGTCAGACCTCCGGCCTCCTCTGGAAATATAATAATGCCACTGTGACCTTTTCAGGTAGTAAAGTTTTTAAAAGACTCAGATCCCAGTTTTAGAGCTGCTCACAGAATCTTGGACAAACACCAGCAGATAGTCAGCTGTTTTTCATGAAAAGAAGCTTCAGTTTTTGTTGCTGAATTTTAAACTTTCTGATGATTGACAGGCTTTTGTTGGTCCGTCAGGTTTCTGTTGGCCCCCTGCAGGTTTCTGTTGGTCCATCAGGTTTCTGTCAGCCCCTGCAGGTTTCTGTTGGTTCGTCAGGTTCCCTTGCCCCCCACGGCAGGTTTCTGTTGGCCCGTCAGGTTTCCTTGCCCCCCCCTGCAGGTTTCTGTTGGTCCGTCATGTTTCTGTCAGCCCCTGCAGGTTTCTGTTGGTTCGTCAGGTTCCTGTTGGCCCCCTGCAGGTTTCTGTTGGTCCATCAAGTTTCTGTCAGCGCCTGCAGGTTTCTGTTGGTTCGTCAGGTTCCCTTGCCCCCCACTGCAGGTTTCTGTTGGTCCGTCAGGTTTCCTTGCCCCCCCCTACAGGTTTCTGTTGGCAGGTTGAGCAGCAGAGCGATGTGAGCTGCAGCCGGTCTTGAGTATTTTCACGGTACAGAGTTTCTCACTGTGAGGAGTTTGTGAAGCCGCAGAAGGAAACCAGTGCCATATTCAGTGTTGATGATGTTCTAATGTGTTCTGTGTTTGTCTTGTTTGACAGTATTATTTTGTTTTGCACAACTTCAGTAAGCACTTATGTTTTTTATTGATGATGACGATGTTTCTATGCAGATGATGTAACCAAAGTGTTGAAGCACAGTTCCTGTTGGGACTGACCACAGTGGCCTGTCTGTACGTACCTGAGCAACTATTAAACACATTATTATTATTATTATTAACTGACTGACTGGGCTGTTATTGTCACCAGCTGTGCTACAAAAACCTGTTTGATCACTTTGAACAGTTCAAACTGGGAACAAGTGCAGAGTTCTGAGAATAAATGCAGTTTAATGCAGAAACACCGACTTCACCAGCTTCAGTCAGCAGACATCACAAAGTCAAACTGAAATGATTTTACAGAAGTTTACACTTTCCAGTCAGAGGACGTCCAGTTTATTGTTGAGCTGGTGAGCTAGCATTTAAGCTAACATCACAGTTTGCTACCATTATGTTTCCTCACACACAAGTCAAGTGGATTTTTATTTACAGCCCAAAGTTACAAATTAGTGTCAGAGTCAGATCATCTGATTTTATCTTTTCTTTTGTTAGTTAGTTTTTGTTTTGTTTTATTAATCATTAGAAATGGAAATATTGCTGATATTTCCATTTTATTTCAACAATACTGTTGGACTGAATTCATTGATAGATTGACAAATTAGTGCATGTACATGCTGTCGGGGGGTTAGGCCTTCAGACAAGTTACTATGGGATGCCATGTGAAACCACTGGGAAAGGTCGCGCTGCTCGCAGTAACTAAAATGACCGGGACAGTCCCTCAGATCATCAATGCATTACATTTGAATCATATACATGAATGAATTTATTTGATTAATTTATTCAATTGTTTCTTAAGTTTCACTTTTGGAAGATGTGGTCCTCCATACAGGACAGCACACAGTAAAGAGGGAGGTGTTACATTAGAGATTAACATGTGATTTAGTTATTATTAGTATTATTATTTATTTGCTCTTCCTTCTGACTGAACGCATTCAAACAGGCAGCAAATGATGAAACTGTGGTGATCAGAACAAGAGTTCATTCTGCTTCATGTCAGGAAATAAATGAATGTTAAAAAACATCATATATTCTTTCCAAAATAAAAGTTGTCCAACTGAAACAGCATCATGAGTTAATGAGGGTTCAGAGTTGGACAACAGACTTCAGTTCGGGCTGAAACACCTTAAAAGGACCCTGTGCTGATGTTAAGTCCAATGGCTTTGTGCCCTCAGTATTGTCTGACAGGACTCTGTCCTGACTGTGGATTCATTACAAGTCTCTGTGGCCGCTGCTGTTGGACTGTACCATCCAGAAATGATTACAAAGCTTTTATTTTGGTGAGCAATATGATTACTAATTAAAATACTTTTAATAGTTTGTTTGGGAGGGTAGTACTTCCTGTTTGTGATATCATGTTACCTTTCTTTACAGTTTTATAAACAGAATTTCAACTATTGAGTTTTCTGTTAACATGAGACACTTCTAAAGTGTTTTTCTTATCTAATTTAACATGTGTATTTGAGTATCTCGAAAAGCGCTCTAAAATGTATTATTATTATTAACACATATGCATTTTTTAATGATTAATTTACCTTGTCTGAATCAGCAGCAATACTGTCTTAGAGAAGTCGGGGGTTTTTTAAAGTGTTTTTATATTTTATTTTCCTACACACATATTTACTGACAGTTCTCCCTGTCAGTCTGAACTCAGGGTAAAATGGCATTTCCGTTACGTCACTGCTTGACCGCGCTGTCTTTTCTTTTTAGCTCCTCTCTGATTGGCTGAGAGCCAGCAGTTGACAGTTCAGAGCGTTGATTGGCTGCCCTCTCTGCGTGCGTGCGTGCGTGTGTGTGTGTGTGTGTGTGTGTGTGTGTGTGTGTGTCTGTCTGTCTCGGGGGCGTGTCTGGGCGCGCGGCAAGCACAGCGGCTTGTCCTCCTTAAAATGGCTGAAATGAAAA
The DNA here is from genome assembly GCA_002120245.1 of Maccullochella peelii. Lineage (NCBI taxonomy): Eukaryota > Metazoa > Chordata > Actinopteri > Centrarchiformes > Percichthyidae > Maccullochella > Maccullochella peelii. The sequence continues at coordinate 7,706 of LKNJ01004759.1, read as the reverse complement.
ACCAAAAGAAAGAAGAGGTACAGAAACATCCCGTGCTCGCTGTTTGTCTTCGTGCTGGACTGAAGGGGATTCTACTGGATTCTACTGAGAGTGTAACTTTTCAATGAACTGCACCAGGTGAGAGTCCGAGTCCGTTATGAAACTGCGCCACAGCAGCTTCCGGTCCTCTCAGTCGGGTTTATTCCACCTGTTCATCCTGCTAACTGACGTCAGACTAGTCTGAAGTGAAACCATTTCCGGTGTGAAAAGTAGAAATAAAGATGTTACATGTCTGTCCTGTTGGACACCTTTTACATAAAATAATAATTATACTTTATTTATTAAATATTATTATGTTTTATTATATACTATACTGTATATTATGTTATATTATATTACAGTATTTCACCTTATACTTTATATTCCATAATATGTCATACTGTATCATTACATTGTATAGTATATATTTCTATGTTAAAGCTGGATGTCCTTTAGATTCAAGCCATTGCCAGACGAGTTCACTCTGTCTGCTTGTCTCAGTATTTAGACTTTTAAAATCTGCTGTCTGTGGAGACAGCATGACAGAGACTCGCGTCAACAGACATTGGCGGAGATAAAGTCCTTTTTGAAAGTTTCCATTGGTAGTCTGTGAAACATTTAGCCCCCGTCCCTGCTCTGTCCTCACAGCTGTCAGCTGAAGGCGGCAGGAAGCCGTCTCCAGTACAGTTGGACAGTTCTGGGATGCCACATGTGAGGAACTGAAGCAGAAGTTGATTTTCTGCTCTGGTGTTGGGGAATGCAGATTTCTTCCTTTAGATCATTTCTTTTCTCTTTTGACATTTGCTGCTTTTTTTGATGAATAAAACAAGTTCAAGTCAAAACAAGAGAAGACGTCTTCCATGTCTGACTGAAATGTGTCGTTAATAAGTTACTGGGAGATAATTAACAGGTTATTGAGTTTAGTTTCACAGAGTCTCCTCATGTGGTAAAAGCATCATAATAATCAACTATTCAGGTTTAATTTCCTCTATATCTGGCAGTTAACCTGGAGCAGGTTAGCACTGCAGCACAGGTTACCATGGTGATCTATCCAGTTAACAGTGAGCCAGCATTGTGATTTAAACCAAAAGACAGCTGGATAAACACTTCCTGTTACAGCATCAGTTCTTCTTCAGGTCTTACCTGTTGTCTCTCTGTGTCTTCAGGGTCCTCCACATCCTGAGCCCTCGCCCCGGGGGTCCGTCTCCCATCATGCCTGTCGACATGGCCGTGAGGATCTGCCTGGCCAGCTCTCCTCCTCTGCGCTCCTTCCTCAGTAACTACGACAACCGCTGTTCTTCATCAGCAGCCACTCTGTTGAAGCAATGTGAACCGCTGCGACCCTGTCTGTCCTCCAGTAACAACGTCGCCACAGCAACCACGACATCAACAACAGCATGGCTGAGGAGGAAGAAGAAGAAAAGTGTGGTGTTTGCAGACTCTCGGGGCCTCGCACTCACCGCCGTCCACGTCTTCAATGAGGTCGAGGACGACCCGCTGACCGAGCTGCAGTTCCACCTGACGGAGATAGAGGGCGCCACAGTTGGACGACACCTGGGAGACAACAAAGGTGACTGAACTGAAGAGCAGCTAGTCATTCATACAGAGCAAGTAAACTTTATTAGGGCTGAAACAATTAGTTGATTCATCGATATTTAGAAAAGAATCTGCAGATTAATCAGTCATGAAAATATTCTTTAGTTGTAGCCCTAAACTTTATTCATGCAGCACTTTTAAAAACAGAAGAAGAAAAGGGAGAGAGGGAGATAGAAGAGACAGAAAACAATATCAACAATATAATACCCACAAAATAAAAGATATAAAAATCAAGAGAACAACTTCTTTAAATACAGGAGACTGATTATGTAGTGACGTGTATGTCAAGAGTAACATTTTTATATGAATCCAGTAACAACAGTAACAAGTAGCCAGTGGTGAGAAGCTAAACCTGGATTAATGTGTGATCTATGTTACGTTTTTGTTCAAAAGTTTAGTTTTTGTAGGAAGCTAAATGTCTGAAAACAAACAAAGCTGATGCAGGTGAGCCAGGTGTTCTAGTAGCAACATGACATAATAGTGACTGCAGGACTGAACCAGAGATTTCACATGGAGCTCAGAGTTTAGGCCGAGATGAAAAGTAAGACAAAGATTTTTTACACTCAGTTTAATATTTTGGGCAAGTGGGAAAATGTAAGTTGAGTAGTGGTGCAAGAGTTGAATTATGAAGCAGGAGATGGGTTATTTGGGGGTCAGTTTGGTCCAGCAGCCGGACAATCCAAGTCAAATTCTTCTCATAAAGCCACAGGTTGACCTGAGTTGATCTGGAGAGAAAAACTCTCAGCCACCAATCACTAATTGGCAATCTCTCTGTTAACCCAATCCCTGGCTCTGATAGGTTGATACCTCTGACCCCTGATGTCAACACCAAACCAGAATCAGAGCGAAGATGGTGTTTATGTTCTTATTAATTCTGTAATCTGAATAAATACAAGATGGAGTTGCACCAAATAATGTAATCTCTAATCTCTCTTGATCAATTTAGATTTAAAACTCTTGGATACCGTTAATGGTTCAGGCCTGGTTCTGAACTTCATCCAGCCGGCTGCAGACTATCTGGACCTGAGGAACCGGCTCAAAGCCCAGCAGGTTTGTCTGGAGACCTGTTCTATCCAAGAGCGTCTGCTCTCAGGCACTGTTCAGGTCCGAAACCTCTGCTTCGACAAGTGCATCTCAGTCCGGATCACCTTTGACTCATGGCGCTCCTTCCAGGATGTTCCATGTCTGTACCTGAACAACGTATACGGCTGCCCCGACACTGACACCTTCTCCTTCTCCGTCTCGCTACCGGAGGTCCTCGAGCCCTCCCACAGAGTGGAGTTCTGCATTCAGTACCAGACTCAGGACCACACCTTCTGGGACAACAACCATGGGAACAACTACCAGCTGTCGGTGGCAGACCCAAGCAGCAGCCTGATCCAGATCAAAGAGAGTACTGCCGGGCTGGAGATCCAGAGAGACCGCGGTGGAGAGAAGAGGGAGGAGATGGAGTTTGATCCCTTCGGAAGTCCCAGGACGTCAGCAGGGATCTTCCCTGAGTGGCAGAGCTGGGGCTGTGTGGAGACCAGTGCCCCCTACTGGTGAGACCACCACAGGATGTCTAATTACTGTTGTACTCACTTTGAGAGTTTGTTCCCAAGACGTAGGAGATTCACAGGACCCTCACAGCACTGAAAAGCCATATTATATCCTCTAGAGGTTATCCAGACGTGTTGGTAGGATACACTACGGATTGCTTCCACTTGAGTCAAATTAGCTGCCCTAACATGAGTCTGTCGGAGACTGGAAGGACTCAGGACAACAGCCAATTTGACGTCAGGTAGTGAAAATGTCTTGGCCCAACAGTGGGCCTGCACCCCAACAAACAAATCCCACAGCCAGACCTGGCTGACATCTGGTCCTCCTGTGCCGGAACACAGCCAAGTGTGCAGACGCTCGGCTGGATACCTGGGATGGCCTCATGGGAAATCTTAAAAACATAACGTAAGTGCTTTGTAAAAGCATCCCAAGAGTTAGCAAGGTGTCAGAGAGCCTCACATTTTTAGATATGCAAGTATGACAATCAAACTGAGTAGCATAAAGATATTCACAAGAGAATCAGTGGTCGTAAGGGCTTTTTAAAAGCATCCAAAGGATTTGGTAACTTTCAAAAGGCTCCATGAGGTGACCTGTAAGGCTTTAAAAGTCTCACACAGATTCATAAGTGCTTTCTTTAAACCTCTCAAGGATCCATGAGGGGTTCAAGGTCTTACACATGTTTTAAAAACCTCCTCAAGGCTTCATTAGAATTTGTAAAACTTCACAATATTCAGCTCTATATGGCTCTAAAAGGCTTCATTCATTATAAGCTTTTCACAAGCGTTTCACATGCATTCAAGAGTGGTTTGTATAAAGCTTCCAAAGGATGAATTAAACATTTCAAGACTTCATATTCTTCAGCATCATATTTGAGTAACCAAGTCCTGTTTTTAATACCTCAACAACACGAGGATGGTTGATTGAAGGAGGGTTTATGTAATCTTATATCTTCCTCTGCTCTTTGGGATTGCATTTCCTGCAGTTTCAAGTGCATACCTCCCTTCAATCTTTTCCACCATGACAGCTGATTTATCCTTCTCAATAGAAACCTCTCAGGACGTCCAAGCCCTGAACCCGATGCCGGAGAAGACCAGGAGCATAACTTGAGGTCCTGAAACACTATGTTCAAAGGACTCAAGATCCCTAAAACCAGTCCCACATTCAGGGTTTGAAAAGAGAGAAAAATGAAACAAAGGGAAAAAATCCAATTTCATAAATTTGTGCTGTGGACTAAATAATGACTGGGTTAAATGTGTGACACAGTGTTGAATCCTGTTTGTGTGTTAAACCTCAATGCCTTCAGGCGCAGTTCACCATTGATTCAATTCAAGGATCTTTAACTTCCAGACCTTAACCCGAAAACATAACCTGACCCAATCTGGGTCTTGAGCAGGGTCAAGATCTCAGCATTAGTTATATCCATGGCCACGATACAGGTAGTTAATGACCTGAGTGGTTCCAGGATGTTACTATGCATTTTAGTGTCCTACTGTAGTCTCGTTGTTATGGTAACTGCTGTAGCTGGAGAGGCAAAGATAAACCTGCACTTCCTGTTAGCTCCTGTAGCCATAAAAGCCTTTACTAAGCTAAGACTTACACTTCCAGTGCTCTTACCCTGTGTGTGTGTGTGTGTGTGTGACATGAAGTTTTGGAGACTGAAGGGAAATGTAAAGTGAATCTGGGAGTTCATGATGTCGACCTGCAGCTTCGACACAAACACAAATCTTGAGTTAGTTTTTTTTTGTCGACCTGTCAGAAGTTGAGATGTTTGATTCTGCGTTCAAGTCACGTCAGATTTACTGTAAATACCAACTGTAGACCTGAAAATACACCTGGTGCCTTGTTGTGATGATTACGGGTGGGTCGGTGGGTGGGGCGAGGACTCTCGATGGACCAATACCACCTGCAAAGTGAAGGTCACGTGACTGCTAGCAAGCTAATCTGCTAGCATGTTTACTGCTAGCTCTTAGAGCTATCATTATGTTCTCTTAGCTGGCTGACAAATGTGGAAACTGCGTCTGCATAATATAATTTGGATGTTTTCTTTATTCCGACATGACCTGAACGCAACATTTTAGCTAGCCAGCCAGAGTTTGCTAGTGCTAACTTAATGGATATGATTAATGGTATAATAATAGCCAGAGAGCTAGCTGCCTGCTAGCATTAGCGACTGTACTGTAAGGCTGTATTGTAAAGTGCAATGTAATGTCATGTCATGATGTGCTGCTGAAGCAGGAAGTGATGTAGGCAGGAAGTGATGTAAACAGAAAGTGATTGACTGCTCCTTATGTGTGTATCCTTTCAGAATAAAAGTCTAATGTTTATAGTGTTAAAAACTCGTTCACTCGCTCTTTTGTTTCTCACTTCTTCCGAACTTCATTACATCATCAGAAAACTCAGTGACATCACATCAGTTTATCATAACAGGAAAAGGGTTTCAAAATAAAATATTACATAATCGTTTAGTGTATTTGACCAGCTGATTAAGACTTTTTTTAATAATCAGTTATTTGACTTAAAAACTATCACATAATATATATATAACATAAAACATTCATATTCGAGTGAAGCGAATATTATATTAACATTTCAAAGTTCCTAACTAATGTGATTTCATAAAGTTTATGTAGAGTTCAGCTGTGCGCTTCTCAGACAAAATAAATAGTTTGAGCAGCAGTGATCAGACTGATTAACGTCCAGCTGACTGAATCTACTCTGAACACATGGGGTGGGGGGTGGGGTCTCCAGTTTGTAAACAGATCTGGGAGTTTTAAGATTTATAGAGAATCTGACTGACAGTGTTTCCATTCACAGATTATACAGTTATGTAACAGGAAGTGACCTGAAACCACCTCTGAATTTCTCTCTCTCTCTCACACACACACACACACACACGCTGTACTGCCATGTTAACTGTCTACACACGAAGATTAAAACATCTACTGTTGATGCTCTAACACTGACATCACTCTGTCATCATGTTACTGGAGACGATCAGCTGACTGTAGTCCAACCTAACTGCTCAGCACATCACCAGGGCGGAGCTGCTGTCCATGGAAGACCTCTACACCCAGCAGTGCAGGAAGAAAGCCAACAGGGTCATCAGAGACCCCAACCACCCAGCCACCAACTGTTCTGCCTGCTGCCATCTCCTGACTGATATACTGGTCCTGATATACTGGTCCCGCAGACTGATATACTAGTCCTGCTGACTGATATACTGGTCCCACCAACTAATAGGTGATACTGATGAACCCCCCCCCCAACAGACTCAGTTGGTCAGGAACATAAACACATGAAGATTTAACTACAAGCTCATTTTTCTAATTTCCATCTGTGTGCACCTGAACAGGAAGACACAACACAGACAGACAGGCAGGCAGGCAGGCAGACAGACAGACAGACAGACAGTATTAGTGTTATATAAAGCCGGGAGAGACCACACAACTGTTACTCTGTGAAAGCTTTTCTCTCTCTCACACACACACACACACACACACACACACACACACACACACAAACACACACACTCAGTGTTTAGACTCTTTGAAGGACGTTTATCCTGACTGTCCTGCAGCCTGCAGCACCCCCTGATCTTGATCTTCAGGTTCTTGTGGATTCATGAATCGGTTGATTATGATCAATGTGATGGGAAAAGGCGTGTTTGGTTTCTGCCTCAGTGTCCTGTTAACATTATAAAGTCATTAAAAGGTAAGGAGTCCCATTTTATTCATTAATAAAACATGTAACATGTATGCCCTGAGATAACTTTGTTATGATATGGTGCTATATAAATAAAACTGAATTGAATTGAATGTAATCATCAATCCTAAAATACCTAATCATATTAATTCCCCATTTATTTATATAGATAGTCCAGCAGGGTCACTGGTCACATCATGGATCCTCTCTGCCATGTTGAAGCTCCCTGATGCAGCTAGAACTCATACGAGATGATTTCTGCTTAACTCCTATTTGTTCTCCTGGTTTTAAAAAAATCTCTGACCTGTCTCTCTGTCTCTCTCTCTCTGTCTCTCTCTCCCTTACCTGTCTCTCTCTGACCTCTCTCTGTCTGACCTGTCTCTTTGTCTCTCTCTCTCTGACCTGTCTGTCTGTCTGTCAGGATGTGCGTTGTCCTCTGGACGTGGTGTTGGAGTGGCAGAATGAAACACAGACTCTCCTCGTTGAGCAGAACGACAGGAAGTGATGTCACGGACAGCGATACAGATTGACCAATCACTGCTCACCACTTTGAGGCTTCTGACTGGTTCCTCAATGAAGTAAATCATAAACAAATTTCAGCATTGAGACTTTATAGTGTAGCGTGATGATGAATAATTATACATCTTTCCTTGAGAAAGAATTCACCTCCACTACAGTGTAGCAGACCTGGTCCCTGCCATAAAACAAGTCTCTGTTAAGACTCAAGGATGAAGTTTCCCAAACACCATGACCCACCAGGACTCAGGGAGGACATTAAGGGAAAGCTAAGTGACAATTGCCCAATTTACGACAGGGCACTTTGTCATAAAGAGCAGGTCTAGACCGACTCC
>LKNJ01004758.1:0-28843 GCA_002120245.1 Maccullochella peelii | reverse complement strand
CTAAAGTAACGTAACTCACCGGGAAAGACTTACACAACAAACCCGCTAGACTCCGTCACACACACACCTGCTACCCACAAGGCCACTTTCCTTAAAGGGGAAGGCTCGGCTGGTAACACACAGGTGCGGTTAGGCTGTGGGTGTGCTAACCAGAGGTGGAAGAAGGATCAGGTCCTCACTTAAGCAAAAGTACTAATACCCCACTTTGAAAATACTCCACTACAAGTTCATTCTAAACCTTACTAAGGTAAAAGTATTATAGCAAAATGTACTTAAAGTAGTCAATGCGCAGTAAAATGGTCCTGTCAGTGTTTTACTATTATATATGTTGTTTTTGGATTAATATTACTGCTGCTTTAATGTGTGTTGCATTTTACTGCTGTAGATGTGTAAGGTTGTGCACATTTTGACAAATTTATATACTGTTGAGTAGTTTAATCTACAGCAATGCATCATATTACAGTAGGTTATTTTAGAGAAAATTTGTATATTGAGATGTATATCGTGGCATAGCCTAAAAATATTGAGATATTTATAAGCAATATTGCCCAGCCCTAGGTGGACCTCACCTCTGAAGTGCTGTTTTTGTTTGAAAACTGCATTTTAAATGAAGTATGATGGTCGTGGTGGGATGAACAGAGACTGTCCAACTCGTGCCAAAACCTTCCTGCCAAAACATATCCACACTGACACTCCATAGCTAATAATCATCGCTATAGTACTATATAAACAGAAGTCTGTGTACGGATATTAAATTTAATTTTATTTATCACAGTTACAAAACAATACTGTCAATTCATCTCATTAACTGTTGAAGTTACCAGGAAAGAAATGGAAAAAATGCTACATTTCCTCTGTTGGACCCAGAACATGGCCGGCCCTGCTGCAATATTTACATTGTGCTTTCTCATCTTGCCTGAGACGTACTTGTCTTACCTGGTCACTTGAATACAGCAACACCTCTGGGATGCGGATGTAGGCAGGTCAATTGGACAGTGTAAATCTGTAACTATCTCCAAAAGAGGAGACCAATGTTAAGTTACCTGAAATAAAATGCATTTTATTGATTTTAAACCTTGATTGATGTCAGCTTGAACAAAGAATGATCATTCATTGACTGTGTGAATTCCCACAATGTTATATTGCAGATCATTAATAGTGTACAATAAACAAATTGACAAAGTATACAGTACATATGCAATGTCAGGCTGACCTTTTCCACTAGGAGCACTATTGCTCCTTAGTTAAGTGTTTAAAATTCTGGATTAACACTTAAATCTATATATACAACAAGTATCAAGTATGTTGAGTTAAAGGTGGGGTAGGCAGTATTTTTTTGGCCTCATTGGGCAAAAATTCTATAATAACCATTCAGCATATTGTAGAAGAAGTAGTCTGACAGAGAACTTCTACTTCTTCTACCTCTTGGCTCTGTTTTCAGACTTTAGAAAATCTGACAGGAGACTTTGGCCACTCACAGGTCATTTCAGAGAGAGGGTGCGTTTCTATTGGCTGTTTTACAAATGCAGACACATGTACACGTCCCCTCAGATGGTGAAAGCCTGATTCAATGGCGGAAACTCCTGCTGAAAATCCTGCAATGTGTGAAGAATTTCCAACACCTCCTTTGCCTACAGCGGCGTATAGTACAGAACAACATGTCCCGGCTCAGGCTCATTATGTTAGATGCCATGGCGCTCGTATCGATGTAGCAAAGAGGCTTGATGACAAACAGAGGAGAATAACTTTTGAGGGGGGGGGGGCGCGATGGCATGTATGTGGTGTACTAGCCTCTCATCCCGCTGTTAGACTGCGTTGCAGCTGCCTCTGAAGCCTGGGGCGCTCTGTCTTGCGGCCTCAAAGCGCTGGAGGGGTGTCTTTGAGAACACAAGTCACAGCGGGAGGGACCGGGGTCTTGGTGAGGCTCACGCATGAGGTTTCGCAGGGAGTTGGGTGGGAGCTTAGCAGAGTGATACGAGGCAGCAGAGAGAGGCGGAAGGTTTTGCCTACCCCAGCTTTAAACAACCATTCAAAACAATTAACATTAGCTAGCTTAGTTAATTTCATTTAATGTTTCATTGAATGTAATGTGTTGCTGGCATTACACCGAAATATGTGACCTTCAGCTTCCATGGCACAAAAGGAGTTGTACATGGGAAAAGGAACGGATTGGCCAAGTATTGACAGGTTAAGATTCTAGAGACAGACCTATACACTACTGGCCACCAGCTTTTTCTATAGCCATCAGAATATGTGAACTATCTAGATGATATTGGTATTTTTGATAACGGCTACCAAAATCCATGGAGTGATTGTTGAAAAACATCTGCGGTGGCAATCGAGCCTCATTGGGTCACAGAATCTGAAGGGTCACAGCAAGATAGCTAACAAACACTGCAAAGTGTCAAAAAATGGTTGCAAAGTGACACTAAATAGTTACAGTCTGGAGCCCTAGAGACCCTGTTCAGTTAGAAAATACACTGATGCAGGAGGTAAAGGAAGCAACAGTACAGTGAACAGTCAGATGCAGCATGGATATTTATGTGTGCAACAATCTAACCATTTTGCATCACCCTTTATTCTCCAGGGAGCAGCAACGTTTGAATACTCCAGTTTTGCAGAGGACACCTGTCGTAGAGAGGAAACCTTCCTCTCCTTTTGTGACTGGACCTCTACCAGCAAAGATTCAGGGTCATCTCAGAGCTGGGAAACCTAATGTAGGCTAATTTTCTGAGACGCCACTCCATAACCCCCACAGATAACACTGCTGGTTTTCATTTACTAACTTAAAACCTTATGTAATCAACAATCAGATCAACAAAAAGTGAAAATAGGAAAACTCAAAAAATATGTTCTGTCTTTGAGTGATGCCATATGCGGACATGCATTTTAGGCATTTTAGAATTTGTTTCAATTGATTTTTCTGTACACTCGTCCTCATTCAAGTCTCACAGTTAGGTAGTAGGGACAATCTTTTGTTCTATCCTTGTCGGTTTTGTTCCCACCATTTTGCTTTTGAACTAGGTTACTGGTAGTTGGTGGTGTCTGAATGGTTGTGCATGTGTGTTCGTCCAGCCAGTCTCACGCCTCTTTTTCTAGTTGAACCTTATGTGAAACAACTGCTATCGCATCCTCTACTTTCCATCTTGTGTTCAGAACGATAATACAAGGATGTTGAGATTTCTGAGTTGTGTAAGAATTTGAGAGTTTAATTGAAATAGTTTGTTTGGATGACTTTCTGAATGTGAAGTAGAGCATGTGTGGATCTTTCAACTAAATATCCCTAAATTCCCCATGTGTGAAAAGTTATCATAAATGAGTCTGATTTTTGAATGGTGATAGTCTTGCAAAAGCTAGTAGTAGACATAGTATGGTTTGTGAGGCTAAAATAAAAATCCTCTAAAAAAAAAAAAAAAAAAAAAAAAAAAAAAGGAAATCAAAAGGAGTTTTGTTGGAAAAAAAATACATTAATCTACTTGAAATGCAATGCTGTAAAAGAATTTGGGGGGTGGGGGGCGTTTTGGGGTTAAGACCCATCATGAAAAGACATACAGCCATTTCTGCAGACACCTGTGTTGCAACTGAATGAGACTTTGTTTTATTTTTTGTAGTTTCTACGGTACAGACTATTGGTGCTATAAATATGTTCAAAAATTGTTTGAAGTTGCAGTTCCATAATATGGCTGTGATAAGTAGATGGCATAGCCTAGTTTTGTTTGTAGTTCAGACAGTCAGACTCCATGAATATCTCTTTGCAAAAATTGTAAAAAGAAGAAAAACTTTTTGCCTGATTGGGGTTCTTGCTTAATATGGCTTGGTTTTTTTTTTTAAGGTAACCTCTTAGTTGTCAGGCCTGTAACAGCTGAAGCTGAAATACTTGCTGGTATTTGAAGCTCACGTTTCTACACATCTTTTCAGTTCATTGTCCCCAAGCAGAAAGGACAAAATCAGCTTTGACTGATGGTTAATTGTCTATGCTGCAATTTAACAAATATATAACTAAACAAGTGGCAGGGCGATGGTCAAACCAAAAACATGGCATAATTACACCAAGGTACAAATGCTTTTTTTTCCCCCATATGAGGTGTGTTTTTATTTTTTGGTTTACAATGTATCGTGTTGAAATATTGAGTAATGTCTCACTGTGTGTGTGTGTGTGTGTGTGTGTGTGTGTGTGTGTGTGTGTGTGTGTGTGTGTGTGTGTGTGTGTGTGTTGGCAACAGAACTTGTGAAGGCACTGGTTCAGAATGAGTGTACTAGAACTTTATCTCAGAGAAAATGCATTAGCGCCCCCTAAATTTGCATCACACCTTGAACAAATTAGCTTGAAACCCTTGAGGTGTTTGGTTGGACTGGTCCTTCTTCTGACCTGTGCTTTGAAAATTTAATTGAGCTGAAGCATCTGCAGATAAATGCTGTGTGCACCATAATACCTGTTGTTTTTTTTAGTTTTTTTTAATTTAACTTTACATTTTTCAAACAGGTTATGAGGACCGTAGCAGGGTGACTTGGTTGTCACATCATACCATGAAACTGAAGCACAGATAACTAAAATCATCCCTCCACCAATGGGCAATTTAAAAATGTCAGCAGTGTGTGCAGACTCGCTGTAATGCACTGTCGCAGGTGAAGGTGTCTATTGCGGGCATGGCTTTGGAAATGGCTTTCTCATTTAAAAATGCAAAGATTGTATGTAAAGGCCCAAAGTTTGTTCAATCCAATGCCACTTCAACTGAAAAAGGACCCCCCCGAGTAGCTGAATGAAAGGTACTCCAACTTCAGGGTCTTGTCACCTTTCTTTGACAGTCATTCGACACTCAGGAATTTTTTAATATAAGCATACTGCATAATCTACACTCAGACCTGTGACAGTGCATTGATGCATTAATGCTAAACCTTTCTGATTGTAGAAGAGAAGTTATTGGCAGGAGTTCTTTCCAAGCAAACCACAGAGGTGGCTGTCATTAATTTAGAGCTATAGTTTTAGTGAAAAAACAGAAGTAAGCCATTGTAGATTGCATAAGCAATGTGAAGGGGAATTCAAGAGCCCTGAGTCCTATGCAATACCTTTGGCGCATGGAAACATTCTATATGGAGAAAAGTCATTCAGTTAATTTTGCATGTTGATACTTTTGAGTGAGGAATACCTGAGGGGGGGGAAAAAAACAAACCCATGGAATGTCTCGAAAAATGCAGCATGCAAACATCACACTCCATCTTTTTATGTTGGATTAAACAAAATATTTTGGTTTTTAAAAAAACAAAAAAACAAGTGAGGTTAAATCAGTGATTGAAAGTATGTTATGACTGCATGCGTGTGAATCAGTGAATGTGTGCAAGAAGCAAAGTCATGAAAAGCACTTACATGGGAGTTGAAAGGAGTGCATCGCACCTTTCTCATTTAATTCTTCCATTTTGATAGGCCGTGTTTAAAAAAACAAAACATGTATGGCGAGAAAATGCATTCAGTATGGGTATATGCGTTAGGAACGACACTGAAAGGGTCACTGAGTTTCGATTGCACTGTGGTCCGAAGAACATATCCAGCACTGAAAACTTGAGTTTTCCCCGTCTTTTCATTCCCACCTAGATTCCCCCCCATTTTCCTAAATCCCATCTATCCGAAGTAGATCTGTTCTAATTTCGTGTACACCCTGAGTAAATTGTCTTTTTTTTTTTTTTTTTTTTTTTTTTTTTTTTTTTTTTTCCAACATCTAATAAAGGAATAAACCAAACCTCAGCCTGTGAACTTCCCTGTCTTTTTTGCGTCTTTCTTTTTATTTAGTGTATTTCCTCAGAGGAAGCAAGAGCACCATTATGTTTTAAATCCACAACCTCATGGTGGCACTAGAGGGCAGGGTGAGGATGCTGTGGGAGGAACAGCCAGCTCCTTCATTATTCACATCACATATCAGGTTTTAGTCATTATTTTCTGTTGATGATTAATATTATCTTGGTGAAAGCTTTAAACATTTTAAGAAATATCTATTGAAAATCTTAGATTTTTGTTGTGGGTTGTCACTGAAAAACCAAAATGGCTATATACTGTTTGGTGGACACTACAGGATTCATCAAATAGGTTGTAATGAAATAATATTACCATCACTTTTGCATTTATTGGGCTATATATGATATTTTAGGCCAAATTTTGTAGTAAAATAGGATTGGGATTAGGGTTATAAGTCTGACATGTCTTGATATACTGGAAGTTAAATTCGATATATTTTATCTGTGATCTGTCACTAGTGACAAAATAAGTCTATAATGCCTGGAATTAAATGTCCTTTGCACATTTTGAATACATCATTTTACTTTTTGTCCGCCATTGAAAATAAGTGACAGGTGCTATTTCAAAGATGACTATTATTATCATATACAGTATTTATATGAACGTGAACTCGGACACTAGTTTACAAAAAAACAAAGGCAGTATGTTTATTTTTAGCGTGTATAGTCGCCCATTTTTAAACGTTCTTCTATTTTCTTGTTACTCTTTTTTTGTTTGTCAGTGACCAGCAACACATTTAACTGCACAAAGGGTGCTATACAAATAAAGTTTGATTGATTACATTTTATTGAACAGGTGGGTCCTGTATTCCAGGACCTGGAATATGGGTTTCAGTCAATATGACAATTCTACTGCTCAGTAAAATAGCCTATATTTAGGAAGAGTATTCCTAATATATGCAGAAAACACTTTTTTGGAGACTGACAATTGAAAAACTAGTAAATTTCCAATATTTTTAAGCTTAAAGACAATTATAATTTATAACAAAACATCTCGTGTAATTGTAGTTCTGGGGAAATTACCAAAGCGTCCTGATAATGTGAGTCAGCAGTTAGGGCACACCAAGGTTGCGAGGTCGATTAATAATGCCTTCAGGTCCAGACAGGTGAATACATCGACGGTGAACATTCTTGACTCGATTACACCGCACTCACGGTACAAGTTTGTTTTAAAATGGCGGCTGAATCGTCGAGACAGGTATGAAGTGTTAAACGATATCATGTAAACTTGTAAAATGTGCTTGTTCATATAATTTGCTAAACACCGGAGAAGTGTTTCCTCTCTTGTAGTGATCATGTCAGGGCAAAAAATGTCCGTCGCATTTTAACTTGACTTGATTACACTTGAGGAAGCTGTGGTGAAACCAGTGAGTTGGCGTCAGCAGCAAGTGCACTTGGCGAGCAAGTCCAGTTCGACATGGTGTTTATGTTTACCAGCCGCCTTTTTTTAAAAAATTTTTTTTTAATCTTGAGCTGAATTTATGTGTTTGTCCCGACAAATGAGCTCACACTGGTGCTGTTTGTGTACACTAAGCTGCATTGAGGAGGCAGGGAGGTGATGGTGGTACAACAGTAGGCACAGCATCATGGACCGCCCTGGCCGGCGGCTACCTGCCACCCACCTGTAGCATCAACCGGCAGCATGGCGAACACGACCCACGGTGCCCAGGACCGGAGAGACGACCGCTGTGGTAGGTTGCTATGATGTGCTGTCACAGGTCTTCCGTAGTTATCACGGTTAACACACACCACACCACATACACTCTGCCCTGATACTGTATGTGTTGTTCATCCTGGCAACATTACGGGTCACGCCAAACTGCATTTAAAAATGTTTAAAGTGAAATGCCTCGAATATTGTACATTTTCACACCTAATAGGCGACACCATGACACGTTAGAATTTTGTGAATTGTTAATTCCAGTCTTCAATTTGACATATATTTAAAATACCTTTATAATAACTTTTGTCTACTAGGACTTGGTCATTGTTCACCACCATCCTGCAAGATGTATTTATAAAACTGTATAAGAAGTGGTTCTGAACACTGAAAATGTTCTGAAATCAAATGTTTGTGTTACAGCACAAACATTTGCTGAATTGAAAAGAGGGTCACAAATTTATAACAAATAGGGAACCAAATCACTTAAGCATTTGCCCACATTTCAGAATTTGTGATGTTATCCAATCTACAAATGGAGGTGATGTTGCATTTCTTCATGGTGCCTATTGATGCGTTTGAATTTGATAATATCATGACTCAGAACAAGATTTGGGTGTGTACTCAAATGGGTGGTTGTTGGCGTGGCCTTACAGTTAACTGAATTTATTTGAATTTATTTATTTGGATCCCCATTAGCCACTACCAAGGTAGCAACTACTCTGGGATCCACACAAGGGGGGGCTGGACCCGATCCCAGCTGACATTGGGAGACAGGTCGCCAGTCAATCACAGAGCTGACAAATAGAGACAGACAACCATTCACGCTCACAGTAACGCCTATGGGCGATTTAGAGTCGTCAGTTAACCCACGCTGCATGTTTTTGGATTGTGGGAGGAGTGGGAGAGAACCCATGCATGCACGGGGAGAACATGCAAACTCCACACAGAAAGGCCCCAGCAGGCCGGCGGGTTCGAACCCAGAACCCTCTTGACGTGCTGCCATAACGTAAAACAATTATGTAATTAAAAATAAATAAACTGCACATTTTAATGCTTAGTGGTTAAAACCTTATAAGTGATATTGCATTTTTATTTAAATATAATACTTTTCAAACAAGAATGCCAGTTTTCAGCAGTACATGGTAATACTAATAATTAGTTTATACAGATTCTGACATTTATCAGTGACTTCTGGTTGTAGATTATTTCCACAGTGGCACAGGAACAACCTGTTTTGGGACAAAGTCTACCAGACTCACATGACAACCTGTAGGCCAGGGTTTAGAGGTTGGGTAAGAATCTGGCTTTGTGTGTCAACCATTTGGAAAACATTAGGCCCTGTGTTAGGGTTTGACTTCAGTGGTGTATTGATTTTACCTTCCTATTTTACCTACCTATTTATTTTACCTGTCTTTATAAAAATACAAGTCCTTGTGTGTTCAAAACCTTCACTGTCAGCAAGCACAGACACTATTTCTTGTTGAAAAATGAAACACCTCCACATACAGCTACAACATCTGGACTATGATGTTTGTGTGCTGTCAAATGTATCTGAAGCAATGAGGATTCATACAATTCTAAGTGTGTAACAGGGTGCCAGTGTCTCTGTTCATGAGAGTTCAGTTAATGCAGCTGGGAGCTTAGACACGCTAGCTTTAGCTTTACTTCCCACTTGGTGTTAAACCGTGATGTAGCCCTACTGGGGCCCTGTTCACGTCACAGTCCAGACTCCAGTTACAGCCTGGTTACTGTGAGATTAGTTTTCACCTCTCAAGGTTTCAACACCCACTTTCTCTAATGCCCTGGTCAGGTAGAAGAAACCTTTAGTAATATTGTATTTAATAGAGCTGGCATTGTCAATTTATATATATTTTTTAATTGATCACACAGTCTATAAAATGTCAGATTTTTTTTAAAAATGCCATCACAACCAGGGCTGGAGTGTTCCCAACTTTCTCTGCATTGTGTATGTCCTAATTAGTTTGTGCTGGTTTGATTAAGCACACATTTATTTAGGAATATGCACCATGTAAACACAAGATAATCTGAAACAATAAAGGGTTTAGATCTAAAATGTAGCTCAGTGGAGCCCTTGACTTTTCCACAATGTACTTCTTTGGTGCATACAATATTACCAAACAAACCAGCAGTTACTCAAATGACCAGAAACTAATTATACCTCCATGGTTTCACTTTGCTCAGTTAGTAATTAGCTTCGAACACAATTCCCCAGAAAGGAGATGTCTTCAAATGACTTGTTTTCTCCAACAGTTCATAATCCAAAGATATTCTGTTTAGAATGATAGAAACCTGAGAAAAACATTCCTCACATTTGACAAGATGGAACCAGTGAATGTTTGACATTTTTGGTTGATAAATGACCTTTATAAACAATTAATCAATTATCATAATTGTTGTAAACATTTGTATACCTGTATAAAAATCAAACTAATTGAATCTCATATTCTTTTGAAGGTGTGTCTGGAGGAGCCATAGTGGAGAATGGCCGCGTAGTGGAAGACCCGACTGCCTCTGATCTCCACAATCAGACCAACCACCACTGCCATGAACCTAGCACATCCCTGCACAGCAAGCCCGTCCTGCCTAGTTACAAGCCATCCTGCTCTTCTACCCCCATCTACTACAGCAGCCCCCAGAAAAGCTACTCAGACCTGAACCAGGACAGCCACAGCTTGTCTTCCCAGGACTCCGGTATCCCAACTCTGGAGATCAACCATCCAGAGCCCCTCCTCCATACCCACCAACGCCCAGTTGATGGAGGCCTCATCCTGGACTCCAGTCACGACTCTCCTGCCACTTTACCTTTGGATGATGATCCCTCTGAATGCAACGCCATCCACAAATCCTCCACCTTCCCCCGCAGCGGGTTCGACTCCATCCGTCTCTTCAGCCCCACCCACAGATTAAACGCTGGCACAGGGATGAGTGTTGGGGGCGGAGCCTTAAACCGCAGCGATGACATCTCTGTGTGCAGCGTGTCCAGCATGAGCACTGAGCTATCGGTCTCCAATGAAGACATCTTGGATTTCACCGTCACTTCTGACTCCAGCGCCATTGTTACCCTAGAGACGGATGACAGCGGCGCCACTCACTTCTCTGATGTGACGCTGTCATCGTCACCAAGAAACCCCAGAGACTTATGGAGTCCTGTACGACAGCATCTGGGGTCAGGTGTCATGAAACAGGAAGAGGATGGCAGGCAAAACAAACTGGGACCTCTAGCAAGCTTATTCAACAGGTAAGTTCTGATGTGGTTCAGAATATCAGTCTTGAAAGAATAACTCATATTTTAAAAGGGGTATTTAGATGGTTTAGCTTTCATCAAAATAGAAAAGCATGGCTCCATACTCTTTTTAACTTCATTCTTTAACGTCTTTGGAATATGTGGCGCCCTCTAGGGTCAGGTGCATAATGCTTTGGCAAGTCTCTTTCCAAATGAGGAATGAAGATCACCACAAAGATTTATGATGGTTGGACAAATGGTCAATGATTTATGTCCATTTTCTACTAAACCACGCCCATGGCAACGTTTTTTGATTGATGGCCATGTTTTTGGAGCGATCTTGCAAGGCTGTATACCAAATTTGCTGTTGATACAGTCGAAATCCAAAAAATAGATGTCATATTACTGTTTTTCAGATTATGCAAATTAGCAAAAAAATAAATCCATTGTGGCATACTTTTATTGTCCAGAGGCCTTTCTGTAGAGCAAGGTGAGCTGGATATGTGGCTCAAAATTCAAGTCAATTGGACTCACGGTTTGGGCATGCCAACCATTCAAAGTTTTCACTTTTTGGCTGTTAATTATAGCGCACTATGAGGCCTCTTCCTGTCCGTTGACAACTAATCTGATGGTATGTCATTTAGGGGTGGGGAAAAAAATCATTTATATCCATCCATGTTATATCCATCATCTGGATATAACAAGAGAAAAAGCATAAATTATCCTTCATTTGTCATTTTTTATATTAAAATTTTTTTTTGATTCTGTAACAAGTTCTATGGTGCCAACAGTGGCCAAAAATAAAAAAAGAAGCATTGTAGGCAGCCTCAGTGAGATACTTATCCTTTCTGTACTTCCTCTTATCATGGGCTCTTTGTTGAAGGCACACAGAAGTAGGCATTGCTTTACAAACCTTGCTTAGCCAAGACATTCGTCTCACCCCTCCTACCACGCTTGCGTATTAGATCTCAGCCAGAATTTGACCTTCTCCTCAGCTAAACGTGGCACAAGGTTAGTAAAGTTTAGTTTTAAGGCTCTCCAGGAAGGACGAGAAGACAGATCAACACACAAACACACCAATAAAACCTTGCGAAACCAGGTGATTTATACTTTCAAAGACAGTTTGGCCCTCATGTAAAGTGTTACTTCCCAATTCTGTGTATGTCTGATTCGGGGTGTGGTGTTCCTTCCTCCTAAACAGATACATGTGTATTGCAGACAGAGCAGCTGGGGGCAACAGTACTTTACCTTTACACTTCATCATGTCTGTGATTACTTTAGTGTTTTGGCCATTAGCCACCCAGTGTTTTTAAATATATCTACCAATAGGGCAAGAGCATAATTATGCACTATTATTATGCATTACTTCTACAAAGTATTTTGTAGAGCTGAAACGAGTAGTCGATTAATTCAAGTCAATTGACAGAAAATTAAAGCAACTATTTAGATAATTGTTTAATTCAACTTTTTTCTAGCTGCACTGGAGTTGTCTGAGCAGAGTTTACATTCTCTGCATTTGGCACAAGTAATGCATTTCACCTTTTTTTTAAATTTTTATTTTGGAGAATCCTTTTCAGAGAGGTCAAGAGACTAAGAGTTCTTCAGATAAATGAGGCATTGCAAAAATGAAAGAAGAAACCCAGCTCCATTCAACGTTCTACAAAGTCAGAATACTAAAATACAAAAATTGAATAACTTGCGAAATTTGAATGAAACAGTGAGCACACCAAAAAGCATCAAGCCGGGAGAGCAGAGCAGCAACTCAACCTATGGATGGTGAACGAACAAAGCCAAAATAACTTGCGTGTTGCCACAAGATCCTTCAGCAGTTTCTATTTAACCCGAAAGACTTCTTATCGTATTCATTTGCAGACAATAGTATGTGCTTTGCCCTGGCTGTGTTGAACGTGTTGAATGACATTGACTCATGAGTTTATAGTACAACCCATGAGTATGGTTGAAATTGTACTCAAAATTCAGTGAAGTTAGTTTGAAGTTCCTTGAAAAGGTTCTGAAGTTCGTTTTACACTCAGTAGCCTTTATGTAGCCATTAAAAAAAATCAATCATCAGGTAGGCCTTTAATTTCCTGCTTTGCCCCATTTAACTTTCTGTTGAGGTCCAGAGTTTTCCTTGAATGAACAGGGAAGGGCATTTTCCAGCACCTAGTCAACTTTTCTTTTTTTCTTTTTTTTTTTTGGACCGGGCTGCTGGTAGAAAATTATTTTCACAGCTGTAACCTGACACCTGCTGTGTTGTTTTATGATGTGTGTGTGTGTGTGTGTGTGTGTGTGTGTGTGTGTGTGTGTGTGTGTGAGAGAGATTGAATGAGGTTGTAAGACCCACAATGTGCTTTAAAACTGGAATCCTAGCATTACAGAGCTGGGTAATAAATTGTAAAACATAAACCACACCCTCAGTATTCATTGCAGGATTATTACTTATTACTTGCATAAATAAATATAATGTATAAAATATCCATGTAGTGTTAAATTACATGCAGTAACATTACATTTTCTACAAGAGATGTATAGAATTTCCGGGCAGATACTGACAACCAGTCTGGCCACACCAGCGGTGTGGCTGTATGGATGGCAATGTCGGTCAGTCAGTTGGTTGTTTAATCACTTTGTTCCAGACTGAAATATCTGAACAACTTTTGGATGGATCACCATGAAGTTTGGTGCATATATCCACGGTGCCCAGAGGATGAATACTAATAACTTTGGGGATCAAATCTCAGACTTGACTGTCCAATGATTTGGGTAGGGCTGCCCCAGACCAAAGATTTTCCTAGTCGACTAGTAGAAGTTGGTTCAAGCCATTAATCGACTAGTCATCGCATGTTTATGATATTAACCACCGGGCCTGAATTATTAGACTATCCAACTGTTAGCTTATTAATTTCCCTCATAGTTATAGTAAAATGTAAATGTAGCACAACAAAACTAGTAAAATTAAATGGCTCTTACATGAGGCATTTCCACAGTCATTTCTCAGGAAGCATTGAGGGAGGTAAAAGTTAAAGTGTACCACCACCAGACACCAGCCAAGATGAGGACTGTAACCAGTTGGGATACAACGTTGACTGGGTCCGCCCACTTACTGCCAAAAAGAAAAACCACTTACGGGTGAGCAGGTGAAAGTTTTACGATCAGGAGAGCAGTGATAGTAGTTGACCTTCGGGTTCTCAGTCAAAGCATGGTTTTCTCCTCGCAGGCTACAATATTGCTTGCATGAGCAGAGATATTCTGCGCGTGAGTGTTGTGAAAATGCTCGCAAAAATAATATGCATGCATGGCTGTTTGCGTTGCACAGATTTTGGCAGTGATACGCCATCATAATCCTAAAACAACGTACGAGTTGAAACACGGACAAAAACATACAAGTGAGTCATTATTTGTTTCCTTTCCCCTGCCGTTGGATGAATTTTATAGCTGGCATTTAAACGCCTTTGCAAATGGCGCTTGCACACTATGACAGGCAGAGGGCGTTCTCCAATCTGCTTTTCTGAACGCCGTTGCAAGTAGTGTTTGTGAACGCCGCTCTATGTGCCTGCACATGTATGTCTACAACGCCAGAGTGTGTCAGTTTACTCTGGTGAAATGTAAAGAAATTACATTCCCCACTTTATTGAATACAGGAGTTCAAACCGCATCTGTAGAACATGACATTAGTTCATTACAATACAACTGAGAACACGACTGCCTATTCAATAAAGTGGGGGAAAAAGTTTATAAAAAAACCCCAACTTTATTTCCTTACTTTTCACCAGCGTAATCAGACACACACTGGCGTTGTAGTCGTCGTACAGGATGGTGTTCAGGCACACCGTTTAAATTTTAATCAGGGGCAATAGAAATTTTGTTTGTGCCAGTTGATCCTTGACCCATTTGCCCGACCAGGCCAGTGGCAAAAAAATGCTATTGTTGGACCATGTACAGAAGATTCGATCTGTGGGTGTGGCGGATTTAGAGTTGTTCAAAGGCACCTTTGGACTAAGTAACGAAAGTAAAGTAACAAGTAATGAAACAAATGCCTTTTGCTGCTGAGTAATTATGTGTCAAGAAAGATGCATTTAAGCATTCACAGACCACTGTCCTGTCTGTCACACAGATCGCTGTTGATTTCAGTGGCTTTTAATTGTCTTTGTATCACAGTGGGTCACAGTGGATTTGTTTGGCCTTTCGGTGGTGGTGGTGGGTAATGTGATATAGTGACACTGATGCATACACTCTACTTTGATCTACTTTCCTCAAATGTATCACCCTCACACGCTAAATCTGGGTAAAAAGTGTCCCTAGTCATTTGCACAGATGCAGACATTTTTTTATTTTATAATTTTTTTATTTTTTTATTTTTTTACAATAATTGATTTTAGATTAAATGCAAAAATTAGATTTCGTGTGATACATCATGTGTTACATGGCAGTACCTCCCTTGATCCCCCCCATCCCTTACCGTTCTATCCAGTTATCTCTCTCTGTTATCCCTCCTCCCTCACATGGAGAAGTTACTCCCTCAGTGCCCTTCAGACTCCTTCTCCTCACACCCATGCCTCCCATTCCTCCCCTCCCATATGTTAAGGCTCTCATTGCCTGCCCTTCCACAATCTCAATCTGCCTGAACATAGTGGCTGTGTGGGACGTTTTCCCTCTCTGTAAATAAAACTATGGAAACTATTCCCCTTTATTAAGTTCAACTCTGCCTGTTTCTCTGTTGTTTTTTTTGAGGAGGAGGATTTTTATTCAGTGTTTTGTGGTGGCAGAGCAGAATGGCAGCCCCATCACTTCTTCTGTACATTGACAGGTAGGATAATGCAAACTAGCAGATGACATTAAAAGTTTCTTTTATGGTTGACATTTCTTAACCACTGTGGCCATTTCTCTCTCTGTTTTATATGCAAGCAAGCAACAGAGATTTGATCAGAAGTTGAATAATGTGGCTTTTGTGGTAGACAGCCTATTCTCCGTTGGACTAAATACACACTGGTCTCTGGATTTAGTGTGTTCTGTTTGACTGTTGTAAAATAGCTTGGGGCAGCTCACTCACTCACTGATGCGTTTTATGATGTGGGAAAAACTCAATGTACTCTGCTTCCCTCTTCTTGTACTAGCTTGTTTGGTATTTCCTTGCCAGGTGTCCTCATTGTTAGTTGAAGCATATAAACCACCAGGATACCTTATCACCTTATTTTCAGACAGACTGAAAACAAGTGTTGTGAAATCCTAATATTCTTGGGAGACTTGACCACAGACCAGTGCAGTGCAAAGCCTCAGCTTGAATTCGACATACAAACAAGCACGTCTGCCAGTCCTTTAGGATTTTCTAACCGTTCTACTTAAGTGCTCGACCATAACTGCAGCCATTCAGCTGTCACCTTGAGGCATATTTGGACTAGATGCAAATCATGTTCCTGCTTTGTGGACATTTGTTTGGTGGCATACATGGCTTTTCTTTGTAAAGGTAGCGCTCACTCGGTCTTTGGACTTGATCTATGCAGCATTGTTTTATGGTGGCTCACAGGGTTACTCAAGTTCACCACTCTCCATAGTTCAAATCTTGGTTGCAGTTTATTTTTTTCACCTCAGCTTAGCCCTGATTTTTGGATAATATGAGGTTTTTATTAAAAGTCAAAAAGGAATCAATTTATGGTAACAAATGGGAAATTTTTACTGTACAGAGCATGAAGAATTCTCAGTTTGAGCTTGAAAGTAAATTTTTGACCTTGGAAATAGTAGTTTGACAAAAAAAAAAGTCTTTGCACAAGGTTCAAGCTTTTGCCAGACCTTTCAACCACGTCTCACGGTCTTCTTCAGTGGAGTTTGCTCAGTTGCAATGGAGATGGCTCAGTCGTCATCACGTGACCTAGTGTAAGTATCAAACTTTGGTGACATTACAGCAGGTTTTAACGAGCATGGCTCGTGAATGTGTCTAAACACTGAAGACCGTGAGAAGTGGAGTTGAACGCCCTGCAAAAAGCGGGCCTTGAGAATTTTTTTTGTGAATTCGCTGGTTGTTATTGGTCAGACTCTTCTTTCTATTATCATCCTCTCTTTAGATCAGATTTCAATCTGTTTCACTCTCCCATTGCTTCTTTGTGAACTGAAAGCTGACGTTTCCTTCTTATTTATTTTCTCCAGGTGGAGTTGGGTTACTTTGATTACAGCAGATATTCCGGTATTCAAATGACAGTTTGCCTTAGCAGCTCTATGCGTGAGGGCAAAAAGTTACTCTGAAAGTGTCGGATGCCTCATGTTTTCCAGCATTTCTCTGTTATCTTTCAAAGAAAAGAAAATTTGTTACAAAGCTGGTGGTTGCTTGTTTTCCATTTAGTGTGTTTCCTTTAGTTCAGTTCTGAAAATGGCTTAATAAGATAAGTCTAAATGTCACTGATAGAAAACCGTCACTGCATGTTACACTGTGTTCACAGCGTGTCAGAACATAACTTAAATGTGCAGGACTTTAATATCTGTCTTGTCATTCAACTTTCAACTGAACCCTTGAGTCACCCACAGAATGAGGGAGTACCTTCCACTGCTTGCATAATCCTTGTACTACAGTATCAGTGAGCAGAGTGGAAAATATGCTGGACTGACACGAAACATGCTACTATGAGAGAAGCAAGAGTGAGGTGTTGGAAAGTTAATGTTAAAGATGCCATACTGGCTCACGCAGCCTTGTGTTCATCGATTGTGTGCATACCTTTCGCGAAGTTCAAACCTAGATTTGGTCTAGGTTAAGTATGATTTGTCAGTAGTTACTTATGAAATGGTTGGGGGACAGAAAAGACCACGTTGCTGTCATTTTGCTGATTTGCAGTGTTAATCGATGAACATTTTACAACACAGACCCTAAAACATAATTTAAAGAACTGAATGAGAAACTGGATGGACTCCAGGTGAATGTCATGGAGGAAAACGCAGAGTCTCTTCACCAGATCTATCTATCTATCTATCTATCTATCTATCTATCTATCTATCTATCTATCTATCTATCTATCTATCTATCTATCTATCCAACTGAGACAACTTGTGTAGTCAGTTCCACCTCTCCAGGGTCCACTGGGTTAGGGCCAAGTGGTGTCAACACAACTTGTTTAGTGCAAAGGCTTATTAATGTTAAATATAGCAAATATTTCCTATTAATGGATGAGTCAAAATTATTAGATAAGGCATTTGCCAGGGTGAATTGCCTCTCGATGGGATTCAACCTAGACAAACAGCAGGATATAGACTCTTTGATGTTATAGCCCTTTACTCTGCGTTATGTCATGAGGCCTGGTCAGAAGAGGTTTTTTATTTGACTAGATTATTCATGTCTTTTCACAGCTAGGCTCTATTCAGGCTTTTAATTAAAGCCCCCGCTAACAGCCCTGTGGCAGCACCGCACTGATGGATACTGTAAATGAAAGCTAGCTAAATGTGAACCCTGCTGAAAACAGGAAGTCTTTTCAGCAGCTTGGCATGTGGTATTTAAACACCAGGTGATTTTCAGCATTCAGGTCATCTTTAGTTTTGAGTAGAGCAAACAGTCTAGTGGTAATTTGAAGTGGAAAGATTATATTCTTCAACGAAAGCAGCAAAGATGCCTTTTTTCTCACCTTTTTAACAGCCGTAATGGTTGCGTTTGTTCCACTTTTTGCTCTGCGGCATAATTACCTAATTTATTTATCCTCTAATCTAATTCCCCCTCTCCATTCGTCTCTCAGGAGCCTGTTTGCCAGGAGGGTGAAGGACAGTCGGCCAGTGGAGCAGAGGGATCCAGGGTGGAAACTATTTGGGAAAGTCCCACCACGGGAAGGCCCCACTAAGGACCCTAAGAGAATACAAACGGTAGTATCTTTGTGATCACATGATAAATGAAGATCATCCACCTAATTCACTACATTTACTTACACACATGACACCTGGCTACTGTTAGAAATCAGGCATAAAATAAGATCACAGGTTTACACATAGGTCAATGATCTGATTACTTTAAAACAACAGATGGTCAGGTCTTTTATTTGTCATTTACAACACGACAGCAGATACTTCTGTATCGCTTGCCTGACGGCAGCAGGGTGAACAGGCTGTGGCTGGGGTGGGTATTATCTTTTGGTATCCGTTGGGCTCTGCGTGGGCCCCTACTTCTCCAATATCACTGATGCTCAGTGACCAGGAACATCATTGGTTCTGGGTTTTAATCACCCGCTTCAGAGCCCTCTGGTCCTGGGCCAAGCACATCCCATGCCAGTTTGTTGTGTTTCCAGTCAGGATGCTTTCTATTGCTCCTCTGTAAAACTTAGCATGGGAATTAAGTTTCCTTAAGAAATACAGTGGTTTCTGACCTTTCTTTACCAGGGTGGCGATGTGTGATGTCCATGACAGGTTCTCTGTGATGCTGATTCCCAGGAACCTAAAACTGTTCACCTGCTTCACCTCAGCTCCATTGATGTGGACAGGGGCGTGTGTCTTTTGCCTTTTTTCCCCTAAAATCAACGATAAGCTCTTTGGTTTTGCCGACATTGAGCAGTAGGTTGTTCCCTGTGCACCGCTTCCTCCCGATATAAATACTAATTTCTGTTTGTAATCCGGCCGATGATGGTGGTGTTGTCCGCAAACTTCACAACAGAGTTCTCTCCGTGTCGGGGATTGCAGTTGTGGATGTACAGTGTGAAAAGGAGGGGACTGAGCGCACAGCCCTGGTGTTGAGCACACCAATCAGCAGAGACTAACATATCCGTTTCGATGTCATTTTCAGTTGATTCCTTGTATTACTAATTTAAAATCTCGTGCTGCGCTGCGTGACGTTGATACGTCACTAGCATCACATGATACACATTGACATATGCAGCTAGTTGGCGTGGGAATGTCTAACGAGCGAGTAAAGTTAGCAAGCGCCAGCAGTTTGATTATCAGCAAAAATGCCTGGGAAGTGTATGTTTAATAATCTATGGCTTTTGAACGACGAATATAATACATGGCTCGAGAGAGAGAGGCATGATGTGGTAGCCTGAGGCGCTAATACACGACATCCGAACACTTTACAGCGTACAGCCAATCATAATGTGTTACGTCCTCTCAGATGCAGGACCCTGAGCAGATCTGGTACCTACACTGGATTTGGGATGGAGGGCAGGTGAAAACCCGGTATGTAGGAAATTAACTTTTAGATGGGCTGGTTTTTTTTGCCAGTTTTGGTTTAATTGAAATCATGACAGTGGTAGATTGTATCAAACTGAATTTTTAAATCTGACTTTCTGAAACCACAGATATTGAATAGATTAGGTGAATATTATTTGAATTGTATTGATTTCAAGTGTAGTTGACTTTAACATTGGTTTTAGAACTCAACTGGAAAGTTGTTGCAGCAGCTTGTGCTGCAGAACAGCTGTTGTTCAAAGGTCAAATGGATGAGCAACCGGCTTTTGATGCAATAATGTCTTTTAAGCAGAGTTTATCACTGTACCACAATAAACAATAAAATCCAATAAGTATACCAACATTAGTGGCTCATTCTCAGGACATATAACAGCTGATGGCTAAGACTCTGTTATGTAATGACTCTGTGGACCAGGACGTTAAAGAGAATACCAGGAGCACAATGCCCTTAGCATTGAGATTGATTGTAATAAATTACACCACAAAGTAATGAGTGCATTTGTTTATCATATTACTAGATGATAAATAGATCTTAACATTAGATGTTTCTAGTTGTGAAGTGGCTTCAATGTAGTTACCTACTCATCCTGCGTAGCTTGTACGGATTAGCTTCCTACTTTCAGCAAAAGTGCAATGTTGCTGTAGCTTGAAAACTTCCAATGAAGAATACTTCTATTGTAGCCCTAGATGGAAGACAAAATAATTATTTGACATACAACACAAAACAGCCAAAATACAATGAAAAGATCCATGTATATATTGTACACTGTACTAGATAAAAATCGATTACTATGCACTGATGGCTTTCTTTTTAAACATGCAATTGACACAAATTCTACTATTTTTCTGTGCCAGACTGTAAGCTTAGTGTGGAAGTAACATGCCACGTGCATGTGATGTAGTGTTCATGTTGCTCAGCAATCTGAAATTCAAAATGTCAAGGTCTTTGAAAGCACTTTGTCCGATAGCCAGCTGGTGACTAAACACTCTTATGATAATTAGAGCATGTAGAAGCCTGTTATTGTGCTACCATTTACCCTGTGTCTGACACCATGGAAGTAGCACTGTCCTCTGTGCTGTTGAAGCCTGGTTGACAGCACTGTTCCTACAGTTTACATGTCAGCCCTTTTAATATGTCACACATTGGCTTTAAATAGCTGTTATTTTGACTATCTTGTTGTGTTGGTTAGAAATTAGACCCCTAGGCTTGAGATGCTGTGGCCTACACAAGTACGAATGCACACACCCACATGTCCTTAATATCTTATACAAGTCCTTCTCATCTCTGCTTGTAATCTTATATTGGACCTCAGGATTCAGTTAACAAGGCTAGGCTTTCAAGCTTTTGTCTTGCCACTGACGCTGCTGTTCAAAGGCGGGGTCAGTAAACCATGTGTGGAATGCTTTATTTACCTAGGTCATTGTTCAGCTGCTACGAGACGCACACTGTGCTATTTCCACCAGCAACGTTTCCCCTCTGAGAACAACACTGTGAATCGAGTTATATTCGAATTTACACCACTTTGCATTGCTCCTTTTATATCTGGAGGCCTCAGTACAATGTGTGGAGAATGAGCGCACCTGTAAGTAAATTTTGACCCATGCGTAAGAACATTTTGGAGACAGGGGAAATTGGCGACGAAGATGGTGAGGTGGTGAATTGAAGCCAAATTATAAAATGATGCCTCTCACGCATTTAATTTCACTACATATCAAACGTTAATTATAGATCCACGTTATCATAAACATTCAAACCAGCAGTGTTATTTGTACTTGTAGTGAGCCATAACTGTTCCACAAGTCAATCAGCGCTGGGTGCAGCCGCATGCGCTCGCTTCTCCTAGGGAACAATTGAAAAAAAGACGCTGACACTCAGGGGAAAAAAACGCTACTTGGTCACAGGCCCTAATGCACTACATCATCATACTGAAATCATGCAACCCTCTTTGAGTTTCAGTTTCTTATCTGGAGCTATAGAAACCCCACTCACCACAAAGCTTTTACTTGATGTTTGCTTGTCTCTGGTTAACAAAACTCAGTTAGGAGTGGGCAACATGGATAAAATCCTTTGTCACAGTAAATGTAATTATATTTTGCGATATCAATGTACATACAGTATAGGCTAGTGATATATAAAATGTACTAAGAAACTAACCAGACAGAAATGTTTGTTTTTGACCCCCCCCAATCTAATCTAACAATTCTCCCAGAGCATAAGATGCGTAACTTGTATCGGCACTTTAGCTGCAGCTGCTTGGTCAGTCCTTACTGGATTAAGAGAGCAGAAGGCTGAGTGGCTAAAACCTGATCCATTACTCTGGGGTTGATTAGAATGGCTGCCAGGGTACGGCAGAGCGCCTAGCTCCTTTCAGTGCAGCGACGGTAACTAATGACACACGGCGATGCTGATTTGCTGACACACACACACACACACACACACACACACAACAGCAGCAATAGACCTGATGCAGAGCCGTTCAGTGTAGCGCCATTGCTCAGAGAGAGTGAGAGGGAGGTAAATAGAGGGGTATCATGCTGCTGCTGCTGCATCGTTTCCAATGTGGGGTGTGTCCCTCCATTGGCAGCTTGACTGTCCCTCTGTCCTCCTTTTTCTCCTCC
This sequence comes from Maccullochella peelii, assembly GCA_002120245.1. Classification (NCBI taxonomy): domain Eukaryota; kingdom Metazoa; phylum Chordata; class Actinopteri; order Centrarchiformes; family Percichthyidae; genus Maccullochella; species Maccullochella peelii. The sequence goes on along the minus strand of LKNJ01004758.1, from coordinate 6,386 downwards.
TCCTCCTCCTCCTCCTCGTCTTCTCGCTCCTGGGTGCCCTGTTGCCAGGAGTGAGCCCTCAGGAGCAGCATGACGCTAGGCTAGGGTTTTGGAAACAACCCCCCACCGGAGGACTGGCCGTCTATAAGGAACTGCAGCGTTCATGGTGAGTGAGCATTTGCACTGTGACAAGTGGATGAGCTTGGTGTCCCACTGTCTCTCTCCTTGTCTGGCAGAATCAGAGGGCATTGGTAGTCAGAGCGTGAAAGAGAGGCCGCAGAGGAAGAGGATGGCTCGGGTTTCACATAATAGACTCTTTCAGCTTGTCGTAGCTCTGTGCTTCGTGGTGGTTGTGGTGGGGAGCAGGATCATAGCAGTCAGGATGTCTCTGTCTCTAGAAAGATGAAAACGTTTTGTTTCCTGCATGTGTTGGTGGACTTATGTCCACCCAGGAGATGGCCCACCTTCATTGCATGTAACTCAACCTATAATCTTTAACTTGGTACAACAAAAGCACGTGCAGTAGTGTGACAGCGCTGTCTCTTTTATTTTGGCTTTTTGAAACATGTCACGGGATTTCTTTTCATTTGACAGACTGAGTCAGCGGGACTCCCATTTATTTCCGCTTTCCAGAAAAACATGCTTAGATGAAAAAGCACTGAATTATATCTGAGGTAGCAGTGCTCCCAGTGCTCATGGTTCCATCTGTTTGTCTGGATATTGTACATTTTCCACAAAGCTGCCAGATCGTTACAGCCTTACTAACAGACTTGTGCTTCTCCTCAGCTCACCTAACTGTAATTCAGCTGTCCGAGTGTCAGCTGCTGTGTGCCAAATAATGCTAAATATAGATTAAATCATTGTTTCAAATTAATTCAGTATATTTGATTATTTCAAATGCAGTTCTGTTACTATGAATGATATTAAAACAGTGGGACTAAAGCATTTGCACGTCCTACATTAAATGGATTTGGTTGATATTGAGGTTAATTTCTCAAAGGATGTGTGTGAAGCAAAATGAAAGGACATTGTGGTTGTTGATTGTTCCTAACTTAAACTTTCCACCACCACAAGCTATTTGTTGTTGGTGTATAGAAACAAGCTGCTTTGTTTCAATTCTTGATGTTTCTGTCACATGAGCAGAATCAAAACACTAATCAGGCTACTGAAAGAGATCAGACTAATGTACAGTAACCTGTAACCTGTCTGATTTAGGATACACTTTTAAGATAAGCTGAAGGCACCATTACATTGTGTGATGGGTTGACAGTCCTGACAGAAACCTGGTGAAATCAGTGGTCTTAGACCTCAATGCGAGACAACCCCACCCACGCAAATTTAGAGTTTCTGTGATAAAAAATGTACTGTATCAAAAATCTGACTGTGTCAGAAATTTAAGCAAATTAAGTAAAATCCCACAATGTGACTCTTGCTATGACCCACATTTACAAACCAACCAGTCAAAATACAGACAATACAATGGCAAGCTAACGTAATGCCACTGCTAAAAAAATATATTTACCTCTACCATAGCTTGTCTGTTGTTTTGCTCTAACTGCAAAACATGAGTGTGGCACAGATGAACGATGCGAGTTGATGACATGCCTCTTCTTTCATCTGTTTTTTTCACAGCGCTATGATTTATCAGGTATTCATCGCACATCTGCCATTCCTCAACTGGTATTGTACAGTCCGACTGCAAACAAGATTTTCTTGGACCAATCTCGCACAGCGTAATGTGCAATGAACTTGGAAGATTGTTAGCGCACAGTGTATAGGCACCATTGTATGGATGTCTAAGATACGTAATGTTATTTTAATGGAATTGTTAGTGTGCATATACACTAAATGTGTTGAATGTGACAGATTGAGGAGTTAGCTCGCCTCACAAATGGAACAGTGCTTCCTTCACATTCAGATTTCAAAAGGTAACCTGTTCTGCAATAGCTGCCAAACAAGCACACCTACCTACTGCCAACAACACAGAAGCCATCTGACTCATTCACACTTTGTTCAGTGCTGGATGAGCTTTGGAAAATACTTTGGGACTGCCTCAAGCGGTTTCCAGTGAAACCAGGCTCAGCACCCTGCTGTGGCCATTCATCTTGCAGTTTAGAGAAAGCCAGTGGTGTTTTCATGACGATATGATGCATAGGTACCGATCCAAGGCAACACAGGACAGTTTTACCAACATTTGTCACAGTGGTGTTGTGTTTATCGTAACAAATGCATTTACCCAAGTAGTACTGTAGTATAATTGTATGAGACTTTGTAAGGCCACATGTTGTGATGCTACTAATAGGCAAGTTTTAAATCTGTACAAGAAAACAACTTGATGCCATCTTCAGAGTGCTGCTTCCTAGTGTCTATAGTTTTACACCATAAAGGCCATTAGCAGCCAGCATGACGGCCAGCTAGTCAGACAGTGCAGCCAGGCACCAGAGAGCTCTTACACCACTACCAGGAAATTGGAGAAGTTTACTGAATGCCAGCATGACAAAGCTGGTTGCCTTGGCGGCAGGTTATCATGGGATACAGTTGCTGTTCCAGCAGCTAAAAGCTGCTACCCCATACACAGAAAGAATAAAGTTCCACCACAGGAAGTGAGGGGACAGGATCGGTTTCTTACCCTTGTTGAGAAATATATAACACAATACAAGTTTTTTCATTTAGATAACCAGAGTTGTCAGATAGCTATTATATGAAGTGTAACTTTCTTCAGCATCCTGAAACATTAAGGAGCCAGGAGGTGTGTCATAGGGATACTTTGAGATCTGTGATATAATCAGTTGTACACTTGTGTCTGGAAACTAAACTATGAGCTGAGAGAGCTTCATTATCTGTATGCATCAGTGTACTACTTTGAAGCTGTGTAGCCCAGTGGCCTGTCTAACAAAGCAGCATTAGGCCAACATTGCTGAATAAAACCCCAAACCCTTCAAACTTAAAACATGGTCTGAAGTACGAAGAGCTGTTCCAGGTTTGAGTCTATGAGCTTATTAAGCAATTCTGCCTGATTAGACAGGCCCCAGGTAGATTGAAATGGCATATTACTACCTAGAAGCAAGGGAAGAATGCAGTGTGTCACTATTGCCAGTAAGGACAGGAAGAACAAATGCATGTTCGTGAAAGATTTACTAAATTCAGGGTTGCAAAATTTTAAGAGGCCAGGCTCCCGGCTGTGTAGGGCCCAAAATGGTGGTAGCAAACATTTTTTAGATGAGATCTGAACATAAGTTTGCTCACATGAATAGGTCTGTGTAATGAACATCAGTATTTTTTTAAATAACCACTGAAATATGTCCATAGCAAAAACTGTCAAATACTGAAAGCTGGCATCAAAGGTATTGGTACTGAAAAATAGTACAAAAAACTCATACCCAGCCCTACACATTGATGTATTCATTCTGTGTGTGGTATATTTTTCAATTTTGAAAATCTGGGGGTGTGGAGTTAGACAGGAGTGAGCTTATCAGACCTCTGTAGCCCACTCCTCCACTCTGCTTGAGGCTAGATCCCCGAGGATACATTAACCGCAATGAGCATAACACACCTAAACCTCTGACCAAAGTATCGGCGAGTTGCATTGTGGGTAGTGTAGGAACCATGTTTTGGAAGGAAGAAGAATGTGTGGGGCGAAAAAAGATTATCTCTCTGGTTCTGCTGGTTCAATTTTGATCCTGTCTGACAATGTTATAGGAGGGCAATGCTCAACCTGTTGAGTACTCTGTAGCATATTTATTTTTATCATTTTGTATGTAGAAACAAATGCTGTAGTGAAAAGTCAGTGCTGTTTGCTTTTGAGTTATAATATAGTAATGGACAGACTGTATGAACTGATTCATAGTTCCTCCCTCATTTTATAGTGGAAATACACCAGTACAACCAGTAACCAGCTTTCATTAGGTGTAGTGGGCCAGTTTGCATTTTGTGTGACGACAAAGTAAAAGTCTGTTGCAGTGGAGAGGGTTAAAAGAGCTCCAGGAGGAAGAGTCAGTAAAGTGAGAATGTGTAATGTTTCCTTGTCTCGTCTCTGTGCTCTCTTCTTGTCAGCTTGAGTGCTGATTCACCTGGAGGGCTAGTTGTACAGTGGCAGAGGAATGTACAGTCATGTGGTTAGCCTTTAATGAATTTTGCTCCAGTCTCTTGATGTGACACCATTATTGTTCTCATTACTTATCAATTTAGGTAGTAACACATTCACACATTCCCTTCCATACACACCTCTCAGAACGGCTTAATGCACATCACCTTGTTGGTAGCACAGTCTGCATTACTGATGAACAGATTGCCTCTTCCTTCCTTCCCCCAATCTACCTCACTCACCTCTTCCTCTCCCTCCCCCTTTCTGCAGTATCCATCCATTCTCAGGGTGCAAAGCTCTGGCTAACCTTTTTCGACCTGCAGCTGTTCCCTTGGCTACACACTGTCGCCACAGCGCGCCTTGAGCAGAGCGTGACGGCTACCTCGCTGCGGCTCTCACACCTGTGGTGTCCACACAAGGAGTGTTCCCGCTGCAGCGCTGCTGCTGCTGCTGCCAGCCCTATCTTTCTACACTGAGTTTGCCTCTGAATATGGCCATCAGTGTTCCATTTAAGTTCATTATACATTTCGTTTATATTTTGCTAACACAGAAAAAGGTTAAGAGGCTTGTGCTCAGTTGTAAAAAAAAATGTTTTTCGTTTTTGTTTTTCACGTCTGTGACATATTCTACGGATATTGATATTGAAACGGACACTGAAAGGTGTGCTGTTGCTGTTTTGATGTCAATATTACTATCAACAGATCATTTTCACAACAGCCAGTGAGCCTTGTGAGCTGTAGTTTCCCTGGTAAACACACCGAAGTGAAGAGACGAGGGGGGGCGCCTCATATTGCACTTGCCCTGTTTACAGTAACTTCCTGATTAACTAATAAGACATAGTCCAACAGTTTCCTCTAAAGGTCTTCCCTGAACTATCTGTGCTCTAACAGCTCCCTAATGTGGACTCAGAGCTGCTACCACACACACACACACACACACACACAACCTGTAAGTCAGCTGATAGTTGGCCTTGTGTTCTGAGGCCTAAGCTGTAACAGACCAAGTCACATGGCCTCCTCTACATGCCTGTATCACACTCCCAGTGGTTTAGCAGAACCCACACACTCATTAGACACACGCTGACAAATGCCCAGAGGCCAAAAGACTATTGTCACAAGGTTGTCAAGACATTCCTCAGTGTTTCTGTGTGACTTAATGTACACATACAAGTCCCCCTCTCTTATTTTCCATTCTTCACTTTGTGTGTGTGTTGTGGACCATTCTTTTCCAGCAGCAATGTGAAACTAAATATAGCCCAAATGAAACTGACTGATGAAAGTTGGTTTCCCTGTAATACTGTTACAGTTGTTGTCATTAAAACTCCACTTGTAGTTTTTAGCTTTTGTGTCTAAATCATGTGTTTTTTTGTTGTCAGGAATATGAAACAAAGAGTGGCAGAGCTGGACCTGGCAACCCAACGTCTCCCAGGCAGAGTGTGAGGAAAAACCTGGACTTTGAGCCCCTCTCCACCACCGCACTTATACTGGAGGACAGACCTGCGTATGTAAACAAACACACACACACACACACACACACACACCGTGTTAGATCTTTGGGTTGTTAGACTCCTCCACTTTCCATTCCCCCTCACTGCCAGTGGAGTTGGTTTATTGGACAGTAAAACCACATCTGTTATCTTTCTCTCTGTCTTCCCCTCATTCCTTCTTTATCAGTCCTCCTTCCTCTGCCGGGTCATTAGACTCCATTCTGTCTTGTTCCAGCTCCCACTGTGTCCCTCTTTGTATCACAGACTGTAAAAGAGAAGTGCTGCTGAATGTTTAATGGCTCTCTCTCAGCCTGGCTCCATTACCCTGTTTTTTTTTAGCATTTTACATGTTGTTAACAGACAGACATATGCTGGGCTTCATCTTTCATTCAGTGGTGCTGCTCAGCCACAAGATTAGCACTTCTGCTGGGGAACATGGCGAATGAAAATAACAGTGTAATTTAGCCAGACCTTCTGTGTGAACATGAGGAAGTTTATTCTAACACCATGACTGACAAAACTGTGAGTTCAGCTGCTGCTCAGGTCTTTTGCTGCATGGAACCTCCCACTGGTGTTATTAGCTCAGTAAAATTGGGAGTGCTCCATCTCTTTATACTTGCAGAATGGAGGAAGAGTAGTTTACTTCGTTTTCCTCTCTTTATACCACACAAGCTTGCTCAGCATGAATAATTTCAATTCAATTCAATTTATATAGTGCCATATCATAACAACGTTATCTCAGGGCACTTATAAAGAGCAGGTTTAGACCGACTCCTTATGTGTACAGAGATCCAACAATTACCACCAAGAGCAAGCACAAGCAACAGTGGCAAGGAA
>LKNJ01004757.1:31843-58194 GCA_002120245.1 Maccullochella peelii | reverse complement strand
TACTCAAAAGACAACTGGTTTGAATCATCATATTATTTGTTCACTTCTCTTCAAGGGAAATCAGAATTTCCTCCACAGACTTAAGCACAGTATCTTAACTGTCAGATGGATTGCCAGGACCTTTGGTGCAGATATTCATGATCCCCAGAGGATGAATCCTACCGACTTTGGTGATCTTCTGACTTTTCCTGTAGCGCCACCATGAGGTTCATATTTATGGTTTTGAGTGGGATGGATTGTGATGAAATGTGGTTCATCGTTCATGTTCCCCTCAGGATGAACTGTAATAACTCTGCTGATCCTCTGACTCTTCATCTAGCGCCACCATCAGGTCAACATGTTAATGTGTCCAACACTTTGCTTTATGACCAAACACCTGCAGAACTACAGACATTCCCATCAGCCTCAGCTGCACTCTGTTTACTGCTAACTAGCTAATGTTAGCATGCTAACGCGCTAAGCTAAGATGGTGAACATGGTGAACATTATACCTGCTAAACATCAGCATGTTAGCATGCTGATGTTAGCATTTAGCTCAAAGCAGCGCTGTGTCTACGTGCAGCCTCACAGAGCTGCTAGCATGCTGCAGACTCTTGTTGTCATATGAGTCTCTGTAGTTAGAGTTTATCTCCTAATGGAGCATCAGTGTTGCTATGGTTACCTGCTGCTAACATACCTTGTGTACTGAATCTTTGTTTGAAATGTTCTGTCATGCAGTTTAATAGACACCTGCCAGCCAATCAGAAATAACTGTTTTACAAGGTCATGGCATAATATAAACTATAAACAAACTTTTATAAAATCCAGTCCCAAAACCTACATCCTTCCACCTGTTTTGTACCCATATCCACGCTCTGAAGGCTGACGCTGGGCTCTGACCCCTCTGACAAGCACTTCAGGCCGTACATACATGTGAGCCACAGGCCACAGGGCACCAGCTGCCTCACATCACACAGCTCCTCCCTGACAAACACACTCATTTAATACACATCAGCGTTCAGCAGAAGGTCAATAACTTTAAGTCCTCTGCCATCGAAGGCTCGCACAAATGTCAGATGGAAATGTCAATAACCGTGTTGGGTGTATCACCGCAGCCGCTCACGCTGCTTTTTCTCACTCTTTCTTTGTCTCTTTCTGAATGACTTTGTCTGCTTTCTTATTCCACTCAGGTTCGGAGAAGCTTCTAGGCCCTTGAATCAATTTTGGATCTGTCTTTGTCACATTGTGATTCCCGCTCACACTCCTCCTCTCTCTTCCTGTTTCTCCGTCCCCGTGTTTCCTCCTCCTGCTGTCAATCCCTCTGTCTTTGGTGTCTGTCACTTTCTCCCTCTCCTCTGCTGCCGTCTGTCTTGGATCAATGCAGCTTTAGCCGCCGTCACCTTCCAGCTCAGGTCATGTTTGCTTCTCTCAGACTGCCCCCCCCTCCCGTCCTCTTTCTGCTTCTGTGTCTCGGATCAATGCGGGGTTTAGCCATTGTCACACTGTAGCGCAGGTTGTGTTTTATTGAAGCTGTCAAGGTGCTGACCTTTCCTTGTCCGGGGGAAAAAAGAGAGATGCCAGCAGGTATGATAGAGGGAGAGAGGGATGACCAAGCCGCTTATGAGTCTAATCTATCAAAGGAGTATAGGGCCGGGGGGGTGGGGTTGGTTTGCTGCCAAACTTCGGGGTTCAAACACGCAGCTCATTCGTTTCTTTTGCGTCACTCACCTGTGTTTGTATTTTATTAAACAGAATCAGAACAGGAACAAGTCACATTCAGGATCAGGCTTTGTACAATCATCAAATTGCATAATTAAAATTAGAGGATGACAAATCAAGACGTGAGAAGTTACATCTGCTTCCTGTCCTGTCTACCTGAATGTTCCAGGGTTTGGTATGAGCACAACAGCCCTGCTGCTTTCATAAAGACTTCCCAGCTCATTTACCAGAGTAATTAAAAGTATTTGTCCCGCACTTCCAGTTGAAAATGAAGTGCAATCCATCAAAGCATTTTAGTGCATAAGAGCAGAGTGAGGATCTGGCAAACTCCCCAAATCTAACTTTCTGCATGTTTCTCCTGCGTCTCTTAAACGGATCAGATTTCAATCAAGACGTTTTCAAATTGCTACAACTTCCTCTCATGGCAGCAGTTTAAGGTGAGGCGAGGCCAGACTAAGGTTTAGTGATGAGTTGGTGGTCATGTTGGTGGTCATGGTGAAAAGAAACAGGAAGTGAATGGCGCTGATGTTCTGATGACGTTTTGTTGACCTCCCCCTCCGATGTGTGATTCATTTAGATTTTACGTTTCAAAGCAGACGAGATCGTCGTGATGCTCAGTGCAAGTTGCTCCTGACCTGTCAGGAAACATCTCTGGTGCGAAGCCAAAGAGAAGAACCTCGTGTGAAACTGAATTTAATATCTTTGAGAAAATGATTCGTTTGTCGTGTGATTTAGTCCAGTTCATGTTTATATCATTACATGATGCTTCACTTTTTAGCATTTCTGATGAGTTTAGGAAGGAATTCTTTTTGTGGCAGATTTTATTTTTAGAGCTGCAACATTATTATAATTACGAGTAATACGAGTAATTACACAAACACTGACGTCTGCCTTCAGGTGAGCTGCTCACATGTCCACAGCTCCAAGACAATAATCCATTATTCAGGCAGAATAAATGTAATATTTTACAGACCAACCTGTCCAGGAGCAGTAAGGCCACATCCTGTCTGCCTCGGTCCCTGCTCTTCTTTCAGCCTCTCCAACAGGAGCAGCTGCACCATTGGTTATCCCTGTTTGTTTCTGTTTCTGACTGTAATCCTTCCTCTGAACGCAGAGTTTCTGTTTTATCTGGAGCATCAGAAACTTTTCTTGGAGCTTCTTGGGTTTTTCCTCCAGACTCCTGGTTGCTGTAGTCTGTCACCACAGACACCAGATTTAAAAACTCAGGTATACTATGACATACAGGGAGGTGTACCTGGAGGTGAAAGGCTGAATCAGCACTGTGTATGTCTGTCTTGAATGTAACGGACGTTCATTTATATGGAAAAGTCCCGCACTCAAACTTAAAGTCCTTGTGAATGACACAATATCTATCTAACTGTAGTTCACCAGGACGTTTGAGCGGAGCAGCAGACTGACCCGTGCAGAGCTCCTCGTTGAGTTTTCTTACTTCTTGTCACTGATGAGCTCCAGGCTCTGAGTTGAGAAAATTGGAGTTGAGTCAGTTTCTGCTGACACTGGTGCTTCAGATAACTGGAGAGGATACCCCCCCTCTGTGGGCCTGGCATGTGGGCGTCCACAGTGACCACCACAGCCCCGATTAATCCCCCCAGCTGTCCTGGGGACGCCAGTGTGCTGTGCAAGCTCACTGGGGATTTTCCAAATTCCTCAGGCAACAGTGGACATTTCAACTTTTTGATGCTGTTTCCATTTATTCGATGAGAGAGAGACAGAGAGAGAGACAGGAAACTATTCTGGTTCCAACTGTGAATATTTGCTGATTTTCTTAAAGGAAATGTACATTAAAAAAAGCATGTTAGAAGCGTTTTTTGACGTCTGTTACTCCGAGACACACTTCCCTGGTATTTAAAGCTGACAGGACAATAACTTTTGTTCAGTTAGTTTGTGCTGTCAGTCAGCCACAGTTTGTTTCTCTCTGCTGCTGCGAGGACAGCTGTGCTGACGACAGAGACGTCCAGTCTGTGTGGATTTAAAGGACTGACGTTCACATGCCGGATTCCCAGTTAGTCTTCAACAAACTGAAACATTTGAAGATCTCTCTGTGGAAACTGTGATGGACATTTTTTTGACCAAACAATGAATCCGTTACTTGAGAAAATAATCGGCACATTAATGGAGTTGCAGCCCTGAGGGAACTCGATCCACTGGTGCTTGCAGATGGTGGCACGAGTCACTGAGTGACTGTTGGACCACTTCATATCAAAGGATGTCACCTGGACGAAACAGGCAAAACAAATCCAACGTTGGCACACGAGAAGAATCACTTGGACGTGTCTCAGGTGTCTGTGGAGGAAGTGATGTCGCATCGCCTCATCTCTCTGACAACAGCTTTCAGATCACGGCGGAGTAACGTCCTCCTACCTTTACTGGCTTGTGTTTTTCTTTCTTACCTGTCAGGCTTGTCATTCGTCTCACTGCCCACCTGCAACTTCAGCCTATTAAGGGGATTTCTGTGGAACGCAGGTGGCACATGTCCCTAATGTCACAGAGTGGGACAGACTCGTGGACAGTGCAGCTAATGAGGATTCACCCTCCTCTTTAATGATTCAATCTATTTTTATCTGCTGTGTCTTTTTCTATTTTCTTTCTTCCCAGTGTTGCACGTTTTCTCTGTCAGTGAGAGACGAGAGAGCGGCGACGCCTCCGGTATCAGCCTGTACTCACTGTCCATCACTTTTCATCATTGCCATGTTGTGTGTGTGTTTGTGTGTGTCAAACTGTCAGCACAATAATATTAAGCCCAGAACACGGGTCATCTGTGTGACAGGAGCAGCATGTGTGCGTTTGTCACTTCCTGAGCGGATCTGACGAGCAGCTGTCTCTGCGGCAGCCTGACGAGGTGGATGTTCCTTCTGAAAGCACAGCCAGGTCTTAAGGCCACCCGGGTACCCGCTGTGTATGAGGGGCTGCTCTTCTTCAGTAGCCTTATCGGGACCAGGAGGGGATCCGGCCTACAGGAGGAAACATGATGAAGAGAGCTGCGATATCAGCTCCTCAGATCTGCTGCACGGGTTGCTGAGGAGGTCTGAGCTTTCCTGATAACGGCTTACAGCGAGGGGGTTTCAAATTCTGACAGTGTGGGCTCACCTTCGGACAAACTGTCCCCCCCACATTCGACTGAAGGAGAAAGAGTGAGATTTTTGACGCAAATTGCAGCGATTAAAGCGGGTTAAAGTACCTCAGTCTCCTCCATGAGCTGTGTGTCACTGCTGCACCCCCGACTGCTGACCGTGTTGGCGAGCGGTCAAACCAGCAGCCAAACTACAATAACTAACTTCCGGTTGTTTTTAGAACACCAGCACGAACCTGACCTTTCACCAATGATAAATGTAAGGATAATTTTCTTCGCCTACATTTCTATTTGGGATGATGTAGGAGGTGGAGGTGGAGGTGCGGGTGAGGAGTCTTTCCCTCAGTGGAGCCGTAACAGGAAAAGATGGGACTCACTCTGGCTCTAAAGGGGTGCAGCCCTTTTCTGTTCAGCACCAAATGCATCAGCTCCAGAGGTTATTTCAGCCAGAAAGCGTGGCGAGATGAGGAAACATTTTCTTTTCAGAGGATCGCCTGTTGGTGAGGAAGTGACTGAAGCGTGCCCGAGCTGGTCCTGTCAAAGACCAGGAAGAAACATACAGTACACGATGCAGCCTGCAAGAGATAGGAGCGCATGTTGGATCCTTTAGGTAGGATCAAACTGGCTTCATCATTTCAATACATTCGGCTTTGAAGCATTAAACAGATTCTTTATTTGTTTGCAGTGTTACTTTGCTGCTCTTGTTGAATGTGGCTGCTGGTTCACTGATGGATTGTTACGCTGCCGTCGGTGTCGTCGCTAAGTCGACCACAGTTTGGATCGGGTCATTCAAGATCTAATTATCCTCGCGTCTGATCGTGTCGGGTCTGCATTTATTAATGCACATCGGTTTCTTTCTTCTGTGTGTGCAGCAGGTTGAAGGTGTTTCTGGTTCCCTGATGTTTTACTGTGTTTTCATGCTGTAAGCCTCCAGATTCAGCAAAAACCCACCCCACACTGTCTGTGTGTCTGTGTGTGTGTGTGTGTGTGTGTGTTTGCACTCTCTCTTCCTGCTCTGGCTTGTGCAACAGTACGTTCACTCAATAAGTTGTTTATGTGCTGTTTTATGTGCTTTGTGTGTGTGTGTGTGTGTGTGTGTGTGTGTGTGTGTGTGTGATGCAGCGTCCTCCCCGCAGGCCAGATGAGGTGGCCTGCGTGACATCTTGAGTCAGAAGCCATAAAAGCTAAAACACATTTCAAGGACACAGTTTGGTGACGACCTGCAGCATTCAGCCTCACTTTGACTGCAACCTGAAACCCAATCAGTTCACTTTGCTTGTCAGTGTCGGGCGCCACAGCCCCTGTAGCCCGTCTGAAGCGTTACAATATAGTGCTAACTGTTTCTCACCTCATTTTATTCACCTGTTCCCCACCTGGTTTTCCTTTTCTTTGCAAAAAGACGTTTCAGGTTTCTCCCGGTCTTAAAACAGTCTTTTTAATCTCTGTGCCCTTCACTAATGACTCGTTTCTGAAGCGATGCCATCACTTCACCTGTTGTCTCTGCAGAGCAGGATCACATTTACAAGCTGTTTTACTAAACAAGCTCACAAAATCCTGTGTAATGTAAAACACGGAATGAGCAACACTGAACAGGGAAAATAAAAAAAACAAGAAACAGAAATATGGTCTGTATTCGTGTGTGTGTGTGCTTGTATTCATTACATGATGAGGACCATTACGTCATGGGGACCTTTGACTGGATGAGGACCAAAAATCACTTTTATGGTTTTAGATTGATTTTCTGTCCTTTGACTATCTGGCCGCTATAATCCAGAGGAGAGAAGTTCTGAGTCACCTTCAGTTATTGCCGCTGACTCACAGCGGTGAGCGGTGCTGCGAGTGCAGGCTTGTTTTGCCCTGGGTTTCACCTCTCAGACCACACGCAGGCTGCCTTACTGCGGCTGTATGCAGCCCGAGAGGAAGACTGAAGACTCTCGGCTGAAACATTTACCTCACCGACTCTGCATGTCTGTAAGGTAAAACAAAATAAATCATGTGATTTTTAAGACTGTAATGTGCAGTTCTCTCTGTAGTCAACATGCTAATACAACACTGCCTACCAAGTTTATCTTCCAAAGAAACTAAACATAACTTAATTAGTAGTAGCAGTAGTAATAGCTTATATTTACTACCATTATAAGACAATTGGCATGGTAACATATGTTATATAACCTTGGCTCCGGCAGATCTCGATTGACCAAAGAATACCTAGATTTGTTTGATAGGATCAGATTGGTTTCTGTTCCTGCCTGCTGCAGGAGGATCACCACTGTTCAAAGTAAATGAGGTCCTGTTGCGATGCTGACAGCTCAGGAAAGGCCTCTGGTCAAAGAAACTGAAGAAAAATAGGGAGAAAGTGCAAATAAGCTTCTGATTATGTGCTAGAGTCCCTCTAAGTAAGTAAAATAAAGTGTTTGTGCTGCCAACGGTATTTTCAAAATCCAATTTCCCTCGACATCTTTGTGCTATTCCTTTTCCTTTTCCTTTAAATGAAAACTAACATAACGCGCCATGTGTTGAAACGCTGTGGATTGACAAGAATGTGTGAGTGTTTAACCTCCTGCGCAGATGGCAACACTCCTCTGCACACTTTAACCCACACCGTGTGAGTTAGTGTGAGTGCATCTCACTCCCAACAGATCAAAGGCTAATTGGAAGAAATATCTGCTGTGGGGATTTTCAACTTTAAGAGTTTCTCAGAGATTTTCCTGAGGGATGGAATTAAATTTTTGCTGGTCATTAGTGAAGACCTTGATGGACAGAGATCAAATAATCCCTGACCTCTCACAGATTTTCTGTAATTACCACGAACACCTTTTACTCTTTGCTGTGTCAAACTCATTTTCCAGCAAACAGAGAAAATCCGCTCTCACCTCCCCACATTTATAACTCAACTTCTTACAAAGATTAGCACCGGCTCTGAGGAAAAGTTGCTTTTTACCTTAACCAAACTCAATTTCCAGTTAAATAATTTAAGCTGCAGCTCCACATTTAAAGACGCATCTTTTATCAGCTGTCTTAAAATTAAGTTTCTCTCTCAAATTTACTTTCTTCTTTATTTAAAAAAACCTTTTCAGCTTTCAGTCGGATGGAAATATTTCAGTTTAGCTTGATAATGCCAATATAGCGCTAGAATGTAAATCACTGAGGGCATATGTAATGTAGCGGCCATTAATTCATTCCTTCATTAATTCATTCATTTACTCATTAGTCTCCATACCCTCACTTATTAACTCACCAGGCTTTTCACATCAACCAGCAGCGATGGTGGAGACTTTGAGGCACATAATGTTAAAACTGTTGTTGTGTCACTAAATTAAGTCCTGATGTTTTTTAAAGTAAGAAAGTAACCTTTTAAGTTTCATACATGTGGTTGATTTATAGAAAAAGTGACTATTTGAACATTGTGAGAACCTGCGAACCTGCAGCATCCTTGGTGATATCCAGGTGGTGCACCTCTGACGTCTCGATGTAGTTTTAAACCAAAGACAGAAAGGCTTGAACTTTGGTCTCAGAGATGAAATCTAATATTTGGCTGGAGCCTTTTCCCAGCATGCACCAGGTGAGGAAATACCCTGAACTGTTTATTAGTAATTAGTTTCCCCCTGAACTGAGTGTCCCAGGTTTTTATTTAAGGATCCGTGTTAGAAGCAGATGGCTTTGCCTCTAGTCTTTCTGGGTCGACTCTCTCGATATGTCAAACTCTGTAGAAGCTCTAACAGTCAGACACTTTGGGTAACACCTGGTTAAGTTTAGGAACAGGTGCATAGTATAGCTGATTGATTTAGTTATGTGTGTGCTGTTTTAGGAGGCCGGTTTGGTCTACGTGTCTAAGGTCTCATGGGGCTCCATTAGAGGTTTTTAACTAATTCAGTAGTTCTCAACCTTTTTCATGAACTCACTGAAGGAACTAAATCATGTTTAAGATGTTTTTAACCTCCTGTAACATCATTCTGTGGTTCTCCCACAACCCTCTCAAATACAACACGTCTAAAACTGTTTCTTGAGTTAGAACATGAAGCCAACGCAAATACATTTCAGTCTTTTTATTCTTTTTTCACCTTATTTCTGTTGTCAGCATGATGACAGGATGGTGCCTGGTATAAATCTTTGCTTCTCCGTGGCTTCTTCACTCATCCATGGAAGATTTACTGAGCAACCACACCCGACCACATGGTTCCACAGTCCTCTTTCCAAATCCTCCACAGGATCCATTTGATCATGCTTAAACCATCCGAACTCCTCATCCTCTTTCTTCACTCTCTCCCTCCAGATCCCTCAGATCAGCTATGCATCCACCGCCCCGGAGCTAAGTGACGACCGGCGGTACGACTTCTTCTCTCGGGTGGTCCCTCCGGACAGTTTCCAGGCCCAGGCGATGGTGGACATCGTCAAGGCCATGGGCTGGAACTACGTCTCCACTGTGGCCTCAGAGGGCAGCTACGGGGAGAAGGGGGTGGACGCCTTCATGCAGCTCTCCAGGGAAGCAGGTAAGACTGGTGGCTGCTGTGGATGCAACATGGTCCAACAACAAGTCTGTGTTGTGACTTTACCAGGTGACATTTCACCTTAAACCCTCATCACAAAATGGTTTCTTACACGTCCACACAAGGACAGTAAACAGGAAAAGATCTTTTCTGTGAAGCTCAGTTACATAGACATGATTGCATCATGGGTAACCAGTTCAGACAAACTCTGGTGCGTCTGCATGTTTAATTAGTGTGAAAGCTGTCAGTGGTGGTGGTTCCCAACCTTTTTTGTCCGACGTAACAGATGGGACCAAGTACCCCGTTATCAGATCCCTTTGATAGAAGGGATGGCTTTATGGTTTGTTCAGTGGTATTTTTTAGTAGTTTTAATGTCCTTCTGCCATTTGGAGTGACAGAAACTGGTTGGTTGAACCATTTACAGAATCTTTACTTTGAGCTGTCTGTTGTCTTTTTTCCAACTAGTCTTTCTGCAGTCTGAATCCACTTCCAACTGACTCAGGTTGGTGGAGAACTGAGGCAGGTCTTGTGCAGTCAGACTACCATAGAATCAATAACTATACAGATCAGCAGCACACACATTTGTAATCTTACTTGTGTTGGACTGAGACTGCCTGAAAATGAAGGGTCTGGCTCTGGTGCTGTTTGTGGTCTCTGTTTGTGGTCTGAGCCACAGGGCTGTGTGAGAGGAGTGAACTACCATTAAATCCCTCTGCTGATGGTGAACTGTTCCCAGTCTGTGCAAGGGACATTTAGCCCGTATTTATACATTTGGTAACCATGGTAAACCCTTTTACATGTTTCGTAATGTAAAAGTCACAAATCAGCACATCAAACAGATCAGATAGAAACTGTTGAGTCACTGAATCCTGAAAGGGATTAATTAGAGTATACGGCGATGTTGATTCCTCTCTGAGAATCTCGGTGACATTTAGAGCGATCTGATGACTCTTCACAACTCACCAGTGAGGATGTGTCCTGACATTTATGTGCTGGAGTTTTTAGAGGATTATTAAAGGACACGGCGCTGCCAGGGAGCAGGAATCTTTTAACTGTGCCGACACCAAACAGTTGCCCAATGTTGCCACGTGGATATGGCCCTGATCATTGATCTGCGGTGGTTTTTGAACAATGATTTGATTTTAAATGAACTGCACGGCAGTCGGTGTCACCCCAGGCGGTATTCACACTCTTTATCCTGCAACAGGCTCTGTTTGAAAGGATATTCAGGAAAAACTTTGGGCCTTAACCACCGGCTTGTTTTTTAAAGATAATGAGCAGATAAATCAATGAAGAGTCTCTCACATGTAAGAACAAGAACAGCATCACAAAACAGCCACTGAGTTTCGATGCAAATATCAAGAGAAAAAGTTTGCACATTGTTTTCAGCATCATCGCAGAATTCATTCATTTTGGTCACAAGTGAGGAGAATTTGGTTTATTTAGGCAGCAGAGTTTCATTTAAACCTGCGATTCTGAAGGCCTTTACACGCTGGAGGCATTTTTTCATGCGAATAATTCCCTCGTCAATATATTTGTATGTAATAACTGTTGTTTTTGTCGTGAGTACTTTCACACAGAAAGTGAATATTATGCAGCAAAAAAACGGAGTAATTTTTTTTCCGGAACAAGGTTGATTATTCAGAGCTTTCGCACAGCGAATAAAGGCATCAATCAATCACGTTGTGCGGAACAAACGTCACGTCACAACTCCAGACCTGCCGATTGTCTGTGTTTCTCATCAGCCTGTATTATCTGACCAAGGACACAAACATTATAAAGACAATGAACTCAGGGACGACGTGTGGAGCAGGAGGGGGAGGAGATTAGTTTACTGTTGGATGTAGTGTTGCTTATTCGTCACACGTCCCCGGTGTGTAAAGGCCTTAAATCTGATTCATCTGAAAAGTAATTAATGGAAATACTTCACCTCAAAACTGTACGTACAGTACTTTTAGTAAACGTAGTTACATTCCACCACAGACGAGGACTGCGTTATCAAGAGTGCCTGGTCTCTGTGCAGATGTTGTAATAGCTCCTAAATCCTCTTATTTCTGATTGTTATCAATCCAAGAGTACTACGCCTTCTTAGTTTGACCATTCAGCTGATTAATATCTGATAACAGAGCTCTGTGTGTGTGTGTGTGTGTGTGTGTGTGTGTGTGTGTGTGCGTGTGCTCAGGTCTTTCTAGGTTATCTGCAGATTTGAGAGTAATCCACCGCGTATTGATTGCAGGAGGTTCCGACAGACACACATCCACATGCAAACTCTCTCACACACACACACACACACGCACAGCGCCGCTGATATAATTAGACAGCGTTGGTTTCCAGCGGGGCGTTGAAGATAGGAGCCACACACACACACACAGGCTGGTGGTGAGCAGGGAGGACACATCCACAGTGGTTAGTCAGGTGGAAGCAGACGGATTAGCAGGAAAGAGTTTCTCTCTTATCTAAAGTTTTCTCTTCGTCTCTGCAGCCGCTCGGCAGAGTCCGATAGCAGAGCCTGCGCCATCAGCCACGTCCTGACGGAGGTGACGGTGTGGCCCCGTGCCGCTCGCACTGCGGTGGCAGAGGAAGCTCATGTTTAGGTTTCCGTACGTTTCCATCCTGCAGTCCCAACGCTTCCAGACGAAGCCGTCATCGTAACGCTCCTAATTCTTTCTGAGAGCATCGGTGTGTCGTGGCAGGAAGCAGATTACTTATCATTAAACTAGAAGACATGTATTGATCGATCATGACGGACACCCACCCACACATACTGATCATTTATTTCATCAGTTTCTCTGTATGTTACTGAACATGGAACTCAGGACTGAGTGATGTGACCGTCACACAGTGGTGGAACGTAAAAAGTACATTCGAGGTACTTGTACTTTTTACTGCATTTCATTTGTCTGACAGCTTTAGTTACTACTTACTTCCTGTCCAGTGAAAACCACGTATCTCCAGATGTTTGTGATGAACTGAAGGATGAAATGTTCCTTTATGTTGTGAGAAAGTCCTCTTTCTTTAACCGTCGTCACAAAGCTGAAAACAGGGCTGTTTTTCTGAGTTCATGAAAAGATACGTGGTTCTCACAGGACAGATGATCTTATAGACCATGATGCATTGCTGCAGATGAAACTAGCCAACAGGATATAAAGAAGTTCAAATGAGCTGAAACATCTGCAGCAGGAAAATGCAACACACACATTAATGCAGCAGGAACATTGATCCAGAAACATCAACACTTTTACTGCAACATGAGTACTTTTACTTTTACTGCTGATACTTTAACTACATTTTGCCGATCATACTTTCACTTCAGTGAGGTTTTGAATGCAGGACCGGAGTGTTTTCACAGTGTGGTGTTGGTGCTTTTACTGAAGCCTGCAGTCAGAGGTGTGAGTTCAAAACACTTTATCATTGCAGTTTGGAACAAAACACGTTGCCATGGTTACTGAATTCATCCTAAATGGACCCAGAATCAGAAAAACAAGGTGTAAAATCTTTAGCTCGAGTTTGCCGTCAGTGCTGCACGTGGAGCTCTTTGACTGGATGGTTCTCACTGAGATGCATTCTGGGAGTCGGAGTTGACTTCTCTTCTTCCACAGAATGTGAAGAAATATGTGTTTTCGTTAGTCTTTATGATTATTTGGTGCTAAATAAGACACTGGAAACGATGTGTACCACAGCACGATCACTCATTGATCGAACGGGTCTCTGTGTTATGAACAGACACGAAAGAAAAGAGAATCCATATTTTCAGAAATTGCTCTTTTTATTTGTGATGGAACGTGTTTCAGATCCAATAAATAATATGGATCAAAGTATACGAGACATCAGAGACGACGTGTTCTACTTTTAATACTTCTATCCGCGCCCACTTTATGAAACATCTTTCTCTTCGGTGCTGGAAATATTGACAGGTTGACACGGAGGGACCGTTTTCACTGCATCGTTTTCAGCCTTGAAGATTTCCTCCTCACACTTTTCATACAGCTGCTTTGAGATCAAAACAAGCTCATAAAATACAGAGCGTGCAGTCGATACTCGCCCTTGTCGGGGTTGAAGTATATGTTGAACTACATCTCGTAGATGTAAGTAAGTGCTCCATATTTATTGCCCACAGCTTGAGTTAAAAATAAATGAGTACATAAATAAAGCCTTATACGGCAGGAGCCACATATTTAAACTGAATCCCATTTCCAAACATCCACCTTAGTCAGTTTAAATAAAGAAAGGTTGTTAGTTTAATGCCCCTTAACCAAAGCCAAAGTCAGACCTTGACTGAAAGTGCAAAGCAATTACTACGTTCAGCTCAGTTTGGACATGAAATAAAAGCTAAAGTGCACACGTGAGGATGAAGGGTTATTACTCTGCAGCTCCTTGAATACAGACACATTTCAGAAGACCCTCAGGAAGCTGCCCTTGTTATCTTTGAATCAGCAGGATGGGGAAGAAAAATGCTGCCAGATATTTGCTCTCCGTTCCCTTTTTTCATACCAACTGAACTCAGTACTGCAGCACGTAGCAGGAGGGAATCGTGTCTCCCAGCTGTTTGCCATGTGGAGCGTTTGAGTGAAGAGTGCTGCTAACAAATCACATGAGGCGTGAAAACCTACCTGCAGCCACGGTTTGGTTTGAAATGAAGCTGTTCTCACGGTATCAAAGTGTCAACAAATCTGAGTGGTAGTTTCTTCTGTGGCCCCCAGCTTCCCTCCCCCGCAGCCAGCCCCTGTGTGCCTGAATGTCCACATGTTTTCATCACAGAGCAGAGACCTGCATGCATGAATGGACAGTGTTTCATATAAGAACCATGTTGATGAGACAGAAAAATATATTGATCGTGCAACATGAAAAAAGTTCCTATGAATGGATTTTCTCACTCCTGTTGTCACGATTCTCAGTCTTTCTCCTATTTGGGGACGATCATGCTCTAAGTTTTGTAACTACAGTTCCCATAATGCTTTGGGAGACGTAAACAGGAGTCATCAGGCTCGTTGGAGATGAAGTGCTCCTTGCCTGGAAAGTGGACGGGACCAGGCGGCAGCAGCAGGGGGTGCTGTGACAAACAGCAGCCTTCAAAGAATATTTACACCTGTTAGATCCACCTGTAGTCTGCAGACCACGTTCAGATGGTTCTGGCTGAAATAAACTTCAATAAATAAACCGTCACAACATGCAGCAACAGTCTAACGTTAAATATCACAATTACGCAGGAAACTAAGAGCCAATCAGCTCTTTGATCAGGCGACAGCCAGGCGTTTCCCATCATGCCCCGGGTCTTGCGGTCGGTGGAGAGCAGCTGCGGCGCCTCGATCTCATGAGGTCATCGTGGCCCACGTGTGCATGACGTCAGAGCGAGTCGGGAATCAAGTCAGACACAAATCTAACCGGCTGCGTTGACCGGCGATCGCCTGGCTCATCTCCAACGAGCCTCGAGAGTTAGACACCTGTGAGCTACAGCTTTAGCTCTGTGTTTCAGCCTGTATCAGTTCACATGTGGTCCGAGAGTCTCCACCTGCGGCTCCTGGCTGCAGTGTAACATGGATGCACAGACAGCATCACTGGATCACTGTGATACTGAAGAGAAGCTAGAAACTACTTCTGCAGCCTCTTTGTTCTCTGGTTTCTAAGCGGATTTCTGGACCTTTATTCATGATGGACTCTAGAGATAATGATCTCCCCGGGAAGTGTAAATCACACTGAACCAGAAGGTGAACGTGATACTGTAAAAGTAGAATGTTGGCCAGGAAACATAAGAGAGTGCAGCCGACATATCGGCGCTGTGGCGGACCTCTGGGTCTACAGTGGCCGCTGGTCGGCCGGCCGTCAGCGTGACGAGGATTAATGGCGGTGAATTAAAGAGAAATACATTTCATGGAGCCGCTGCTAACAGCACAGAGAAAAGCCGTCTAGAGGTCCTTCAGTGAGTAACAGGATCTGCTGAATGATTTCTGAAGAAGTGAAATCCTTTACATACATGACAGAGCTGTTTACAGGTCTGCGGTGTGATGCAGCTGCCTTGCTGCTGCCTGCAGCCCAGATTTGTCTGCGTGCACATTAGCAGTTTGCTGTTTGGGCTCCTCGGGTCGTGTTTCCTCGGCGGCTCCATAACTCGGCTCTGCAGCTGTTTGCCTCTTCATCCTCCTCCATCTTCTTAGTAAACAGCCATCCCCTCAGCGTGTTTATTTCTAAATTCATTAGGCTGGAGAGATATTAGAAGCAACACACCAGTTAATGCAGCGCATAATTTGCCTATTTGATTACCTGGGAATCCCAGACGGCGTGCGTCAGCCGTTTATTAGCCTCCTCTGCTCCAATAAACACAGAGCAGTGACACGTACTTATCGCCATAGTGGGAGCTGCAAAGAATGAAAAGAGAGGTGGATTCACTTTACTTCATCAGACCACGGTGTGTTACTCGGGGAATGATAGCCAGTCTGAAGCGATTCAGGGAGAGATCAGTCACCTGGAGGAAACATATGGCATTGGCGTTCAGTAATATAGTTCATCGCTGCGCTAATGTTTTCTCAGCTTATCTCCGAACAGCGAGGCTGCCATTCATCAGCGCTGCGCGGATCCTCTCCCCTAAGTCTTCCATTCTGTAAAACAAATCCGCTCCTTCTTTCTCCTGTCCTCACACAGCTCAGTCATAATCTCCAATTTGCTATTTTTCTCCATCAGCCCGACACTGACGGATCCCTTTTCATACTTCTCTCTTTTGTTTCACCGCATAAGCAAGTTCCTGATTCCTGAGTAATTTGAAAACAGGCGTTTTTAAAGAGCAGCTGGATGGCTGCAGCACTGAGTCAAAGCAACATTAATATTTCAAGGCGAAGCCTCCATGTGGAGTGTCGTCATTCTTTGAAATTCAAAGAGGTTGCAGCCCACTGCTCTTTATACACATCAGCTCGATATCAAGAGGAAGAACAGGAAAGAAATACTGAGTGTTTATATCTGAGGGTTAGCTTAGCACGACAACAACTGTCAGAAATATGAATTGTAGTTCCTTTATTCCTCTGACACCTGTTATTCTTGCTGAAAGTGAATCAGTGTCTGAATTATCTGACGAATCACAAGGTGGAGATTTAGTCGCCCCATTTGAAAGGCATACAAACAGCTGGATGCTGCGGCAGGTAGCAGGATGATGGTGCTGTTCAGGTCAACATGACTTCTGTAACTGTAACTGACTGATGCCGGTGGCCACACAGTTCTTGGTGGTTTGGTTCATTATGCACCGAACTGAAACATCATGTCTTTCAATGAGTATAATAATCAATACTAGAACATGTTCACGTTGCAGCTGGAGCTGCTGCATCACGTCTCCCTGCAGCGCTCAGCGGGTTCCTGTTGAGAACAATCAGTGTTGATGTCTGCAGCTCATTTAGATTTTTAGTTCGTTTCAGTCAACAAACACTAAAGACATTTTAGTCTTGTATTTTAGATGTTTGTCTCCGTAGCATTTTGAGGCTACAGGTGTCTCCAGCAGTGACACCACACAGTAAAGCCACTTATAAACAGCTCGCACTCTGTTGTTCCTGCTCACCTAGCATTAGCATTACCTAGCTTAACTAGCTTTCTCTGTGTTGTAGCAGCAGCTCAGAAGATCTCAAGAGCTCTGTTGTTTAACTTATTAATATTATTAAATATTATTATTTTCATGCTTCACAGAGAATCTTTAAACCAGCTGATTTTTGATCAACATGATTAAAACACAGCTTTTCACCCAAATATGTGATTATATATATTGGAACAATCAGCTTGTTACACAATAATTGATGTAACAGTGTTACAGTGAGTCTCTGTGTTCTGGATGAAGAAATATTGTATGAACACATTTTAAATGTCCACTCAGACAACTTGTGCTCTGATATCATCTTGTTATCAGTCACCGTGACGATTCTAACAGTCAGATGAGCAGCAGGAGAACTGATCAATAATCAGTGGATGTTCTTCCTTCAGCTGTACGTTCCTTTATAAGCCTGATCAGATATTTGATCACATGCAGGTAAAGGTGATCACATAAAGCATAAGAGCTCTTCCTTCATAATAACACACAAACCTAATATTGAATTAGCCATTTTACACCACACACGTCGTCATCCTCAGCTGAAGGTCACCCAAGCTGCAGTAATCTGGCTCCTTCCTCTGGACACTTCGTGGGAACTAGTTACAGCAGCTAGCAGGCGATGAACCCGTCTTGTCACTCCACCAAAGTGCCACGAGCTCATTTACTGACCGTCACGTCAGAAGGCCGCCCACAGAGCCGTCAGCCAAGGTGAGGAGGAAGGTGTGGTCCACGCAGGTAATGACTCACTCCGTGACTCATCGGCACAGCCACTGAGATCTGTGACTCCTCTGAGTTTAGCTCCTGGTGATAATAATAATAATTTCTCACTGAATACAGCGTACTGATGATTTTAAAAGGTCTGCTTTTGGATCTCAGTGTAAATGTGTTGTGTACCAGCCACACAGTGTGAGAAGCTCCTCCACGGGCGCTCTGCACCCGCTGTGTCTGGAGGCCAAAAGGAGAGATATGAGCAGACAACATCCTTTCCCATCAGCCTGTGTGACTTCCTTCAGATAAGCCAAGACAGTGGGTCTCGACCTGTGGGGGCCATAGCCAGGGGGTCCGCAGAATAATCTGCCATAAATGAAAGAAACCTGATGAGTCAGAATCAGGAAAAACACTTCTGGAAACAACGGCTCCTCCCACTTCAGTCGATGAATCAAGTGACAGAAAAATAACCGGCAACTATTTTGATGATTGATTAACTGATTAATCGAGCAAAAATTGTCAAACATTCGATGGTTTTATTCTCTCAAATGTGAGATTTTGCTGCTTAAATGATGGTAAATTGAATCTCTGGGTTTTGGAAAACAAGACATCTGAAGTTGTTTTCTGACGTCTTACAGACCAAACTGTTCATTTATTATTGAGAAAATAATCTTGCAGCCTTAGTGGTTTACAATAAATGTGTAATGCTTGTATGTGAGACGGTCATTGTGTGGCAGGGAGCTCTGTGTTTTCTCTGTGTGATGAATGAGAGATTCCCCGAGGCAGCAGACCTTCTGTGGCCTCAGCTTTGCCCTGTTCGCCACCTCTCTTTCTTTATGAATGGTAAACATGCTTTCTCCCTCAGCTCCCGTCTCCGTCTCCGACCCCGTCGATCGTCCCTGTGTGGCTGTCCTTCTCCACCCTCACCGTCCTCTCTCCACTCTCGGTTTATCTGTGTCACTAAACACACTGGATTGTTTCTTTTCTCTTTCTCTCTTGGTAGGAAATGTCTGGAAAATGTGTCTTCCCGCTTTCTGTCTTACTTACCACCTCTTACCTTCTTATTATCAGAAACAGATTTATTGATTGTTGTCCCGTCCATAGTGGCATCCGATCAGAAAACGTTTATATGTGTCGTTCTGGAGGGCATGGACCAACAACGTATTTTCTCTTTTAATTTGGAGGGCTTGTTGGAGGACGTATTTCCTCAAATAGAGGCCAAAGCCTTTGACCTGACCTGCAGAAGGTACCAGGCCTGTATCTGAAGCAGGCCTGTATTTCTAATTCCCTCTGTTTGAGTACAATTGGTCATATTTTAGTACGAAGCTTCTTTTAATTCGCTCCCGTTTGCCCTGTTAAAGTTACTGCATTACGCTGTAACACTTCCTGTATCCGTTTCAAATTAAAAGCCCTCTAGCGTTTCAGTGGACAGAAACCTTTACCCTTCATTTCTTAACAAGGCTTTTATTGTGAAACATTTGCAGGAAACGTGTTGTGGAAAACGAACTGACTTGCAAGGTTCCCATACGGCACTTGAAATGTAGCTGCTGCCATCTTGTGGTGCTTTTACATTACTACAACATACAGTTTGAGACATTAACACACACACACACACACACAGTGACTGAAATCAGACCGCAACACTTTAGATGAGTAATCCAGAACAACAGTGTTGAAAACAGCACGATTATATTGAGTTTATTAAATTAAAGTGATGGAGATATACATTATGCTTCATGCACATCATATGACAGCCACCGGGAGTTTATCCTGCCTGGTTTCCCCGGCCTGTATTGAGGGCCGGCCTTTACTTGTTCGGGTCGACCACACCCCCGGCCGTTACAGGACACACGGCTTTTACTTGACGACCGGTTTTTATTTGAGGAAATACGGTATATGTGTCGTTCTGGAGGGCATGGACCAACAACGTATTTTGACTTTTAATTTGGAGGGCTTGTTGGCACAAGTTCTCTCAGCATCTTCTCTCACTAATACAGTTAAAACAAGTCGGCAATGCTTCCAAAATAAGTAACCAGGTCACTACAGTGCATGTAAACACGTTCTCTGATTCCTGAGTAACCTGGTTTCTTGAACTCATTAACGCTGCACCGCTCCTCAGCCTGAGTGGGTGAACTTCGTGTTCAAGCAGCAGAATCTGCAAAGACTGCAGGAACACTGCTGCAGGTCCGTCTTGCTGCTAAGAAGAGGCCTCAGTGTTTGCTTCAGCGTAGAAAAAGAGGGGGACTTATGATGGCTGCCGATGTGTTTGTGTTCACAAAATGGCAATATCTCTCTCTCTCTCTCTTCCTGTGTTCTGGTGGAAACAGAAATGCTGGTTGCGGTCTCCCCTGACTATCAGCACCTCATCAAATGTTCATTTCTCTGGTCAATAATTGACTCTGGCCCCTTTATTAGCCTTCTGTTAGCAGAAAGATTAGAGTGGGGATCTGATGGTGAGCATCTCCTCTTTCATTAGGAGAGACGAGGAACAGCACTGGGTTCATTACAGATCCAGAGTGTGTGTGTGTGTGTGTGTGTGTGTGTGTGTGTGTGTGTGTGTGTGTGTGTGTGTGTGTGTGTGTGTGTGCGCTGTGGACGGGGTTTTACTGTGTTCATTAACACTCGGTAGCCATAGCATTAAATGATGCAGAAATAATATTATCGTGTTTGAAGCCGTGATGAATGGATCTGTCATTTAATCACTGTAGAAAAAGCTGTGCACGCTGACAGTTTATCAGTTCAACTAGTATAAAGTGAAGATGAAGACCAGGTGTGTCCATGTGTGCCGTAGTTACTGCGAGATGGCAACGCCCGAATGACACCGGAGCGGTTTCTGTAAACCTATCCAGTCTTACGTTTGACATACACCTATAATTTCCCTGAGCTGTGCCTGCCAGGGGCAAGATCCCAGCTACAGCACACAGCACAATATGAAGCCTTCAGCTATACAACTGCAGCCAGGGGCCAATTTTAGCAGGAATGAAAGAAATGTGTGATTTTCTCTGTGAATACATGAGATTGAATTGATGCCCTCTGTCAGACACTAAACTTAAAGTAAATGTCAGTGAGGAACCAATTCTTCCTTTATCTTCAGACGAGAATATTTTACAGATATATTGTTTAGGCAGCGTTAGACCTGGGGAGCCGTCAGTCACTAAAATCCCAACGCTTTGCCACTAGTTTCCTGTCACCTCCTCCTCGTGCGTACCGGTCCTCTACTGGATGAAACCTGAAAACCATTCACAGCACTTTGTTATCTGTTACCATCACAAACTGTTACTGATCAGGTGACCCAATCATTAATTGCTGCAGCCTCGTAACAGCCCCCACCTTTATCAAATAAAAATAATATATAATAGTAAATCCGTGTGAATTATTCGCAGTGAGTTCAACTTTGGTGAACTTTGTTATACGTCACCAAGCTTCTACAAACATTTTGCAAAGACACACAGATCAGTTCCACTGTCCCATCTGTAAGTCCTGCCTCTAATGCACAAAATGTGTCAAAGTCAACGTAGATTACTTATATAATACAGAACGCCTGGATTTGGGGATTCAAAGTTCTTTAAATGAATTGAAAATACTGACAGCAGTTTCTCAATGAAAAGCATCAACATATCTTTAGAGTCTGAGTACCTTTTTAATCGTCACGTTAGAGATAATCCCCTAAAACCTGCCAATGTGCTTTACACACAGAGACCAACTGAACTGAGTAACATTTAGAACAATGACTTGTATCTTGTGTGATTGTGCAGGCTATTAGGAAGCTGATTAATGCTCTATATTTCATTATTATCAAAGCCACTGAGACAACAACACTGAGCCATTATGTTTTTATACTCCGTTAATGGTCTTTATTACCATGAATAAAACTGCATCCGTTTCCTCCACTAGCAGGTCAGCAAGCAACACGACACTCACATCAATCTGAGAATCAAACAAGAAATGGGATGTTTGGAGAAAGTCACATCCTGGGAGGCACTAACCTACTTGGATGAGGCTGTGGGTTGTAGATCAGACTGTTGTCCTCCTGTGTAGCCAGCAGCTAACCTCCTGTAGCTGTTTATATACATGCAAGAATCCCATTTCAAAACCTCATTTCAAATTCACTAACTAGCTTCTAGCTTATCCTGCAAAGATCCACAGAAACATCCCATGACACTGAAGCCATCAACTCGAACCTCTGAACAAGTTCAAATCACCTTTTAGCTTCTAGCTTATCATGCTAGCTTCCTCATAGTCATCCCATGCAGCAGGGGAGCAACTAGCCGTTAAATGCAGGGAGTTTACAGCCCCACGAGCTGATCTAGCTCACCAATCACAATCTAGCACAATTACACAGCAGCCCATTTAACATGACCTGCCGTCACACTCGTTCATGCTGCAAACATGCACGCCGCTCGAAGCTGTTAGCCTAACCTGCAGACTGAGGACTAAAATTAGCATCACAAATGAAGATCATCTGGAGACGGCAGTGTTTGGATTACTAAAATATGCATGAAAAGAAATGAATGTGGGCATGAATGAAAACATTGCTAGTTCTTTTCTGTGTCTTTTTTTAGACCCAGCAATTAACACTTGTGTTCATTCACAGAGAAATGTATTATGAAGGAGACAGAGGCACGTTTCTCAGCCGGCAGCAGCCCGTGTACAGTAACTCCATGAAGCCTCTCATCTGTATTTCATTTGGTTTCACCCTCACATTCAAACAAAGTAAGTGAAATATTCTTGAGCCCCTCACGCAGAATATAAAGGAAGCAGGTCTACGTAGGTTAAACTATCTTGTCATCATAGATGTTATTACAATACAGAGGTTTTCCTGCCAGCCTGCTGCTCCACATACAGTCTCCAAAAAAGCCTGTGAAGAAAATACTGGCTATTTTATTTTAAATAGAGTTTCGAAGTGTGAGTTCGTCCCTGGTTTCTGCAGTAAAAGTCCCGTTCATTATACTCTGACAGTGTTGATGGCGGTCAGTTCGCTCCCTTCAAGTCTCTGATGGACATGAAACTCTCTGTGTCGGAAAATATCTGCTTCTTTGATAAAAAGCCTGTGGACATAAAAACTGACGGAGAGAAGTCAACTACAACTCCCAGGGTGCATTTCAGCTAAGAAGCATCCACTCACAGGGCTTTAGATTCTGTGACGTATGCAGGTAACGGCAGGTGACTTTACAACCTGCAGCCTAAATAAATGTTTGGGATTCTGGGTCAATTTAGGGTGAATTCAGTAACCATGGCGACGTGTTTTGTTCACAAATTCAGCGATGAAGCATGTTGCGTTTGCTACGGATTGGCGCTTCTGACTTCCTTCTTCTCCATAGCAACAGCAGCTGAGGATCATGGGTATTGTAGTATTCAGAGCCGGAGAAATACTTACAGAGCCAGCGGATTAAAACTGACTCGTATTCTTTGTTTTGGTTTATTGAGTGTAGAAAAACAGGATTTTTGCTGTTTGTGTGTTTGTCACAGAATTAAAAAGTGAAATCCAAATCCCATCTGTGACCGAGCAAGAAAATCAAATCCAACACCAACAAATGTAAAACACCTACGGAGCGCTCCAGATGTTTTTACCATTGACTCATTTTGTGTCTTCGGCACCCCGCTGTGTTCCCAGAAGACGTGAAAAGGGAGCAGAACTGATGCAGATTTGCAGCACTTCTCCTCCACAGTGTTTCTCACAGAGCTGAGCCTGATCGAGGAGACGCCTCAGAGGGCAGCAGGAGATCTCTGAGGCAAAGCAGAACCTCAAATCCAGCTTCAGCACCTCTCGCAGGAGCCTGAGCGTCTTCTGCTGTGCCTCAGATGGAAATCTATGAATTGATCCACGATAGATAAAACCTCTGAGGATTATGAGCCGCAGCCAGGATTTGCTTCATCGCTTCACATCTCTTTATATTTCATTTCTAATATTTGATCAGCCATTGATTCATTATTAGTCTTGTGATTGTCAGCTGAGGCTGGAGCAACGGAGAGATATCTGGATATCTGTGGTCTTTGTGATTGTTGGATCCAAAGGCCTTTTCCTACTGAAACACAATCAATCAAAGGCTTTATCTGCCAATGCCACTTGTTGAACTATGACTCTGAACTCTCTCGATGCTCTGAAAGAGAAACTGAGACGCATCTTGAAAATCATCTTAAGTTCATTCATGAGAGACTGAACTTGTGCTACTTAATCAGATAAAAATAAAAGCTAAATGAAACATTGTGTGAACATCTGAGTCTACGGCAAAGTGGTACCTTGATTTTTATTTCAATTCTTGGCCGCTTTGGCATCGTTTATTGACTGAGGCAGAAAATTCACAAGACTAACGTGGGAATTATATTCAGTTAAGGTCAACGGTTAATTCAAGGGTAGAATTACGTCTCAAAAGAGAGGTGATTTGATATTACTCACTCCTTACATTTAGTTGATGCAACTGCTCTTTCCTCCGGCATTAATTGATTTTATTATGTGCTATAATGATTCTGTATTATCGTTGTGTCAAAAAAGGGCACGATCTGGTTATGTAACGGAAACATCCAGCTAATGATTTCTGCTAAACTGTGTCCATCACAGCCTGAGTGGAGAAATGGCTGAATGTCTGTAAAGCTCTTGTTATCAACAACTCATCATTAATCCAGATGAGTTCACAGTGTGGACGCAGGACGCAGGGCTACTGAGGGGGCTGCTTATATGTTGTTTTCCCCGGAGTATTTATGTGTAGTACACCAGGATGTCGGTTTTATTTTAAATGGTAAATGGCACTTTGGGCTACAGTGTCTTACCCAAGGACACTTCAACATGTGGACAGGAGGAGGTGGGGATCAGTGGACGACCCGCTCTACTTTCTGAGCCACAGCCACACCATTTTGTGTGTTTTGTGTGTGAAAAGAAGCGGTTCATAGGACGTGTTGTCCAACCAACGTGTTTATAGCTGAACGTCCACACGGACGTGATATCGTTTAAATACAACAGGGAGAGATAACGGAGCACATTTCCTCACATTCATAGTGTCGACCTGAGATAGAGAAGTTCGAACCCTGCTTACTTTCTCACCTCCGCACAGCTGACCAATCACAGCATGTAGTGGGACGTCAGGAAGGTGCGGGGGGAGGGGGGACAAGAAGCATACTGGCAGTCTGACACACATATTTCAACAGTGTGTGAACAAAAGGTGTTTTAGAGAATCCAAAGAACCAGAGGGGACAGGCACTGATCATCCTGTCAGACCCTGTCAGACCAGAAACAGACCGGTTTAGTCTACTTCTGGAGTGCTACTACCCACGTATCTTTACACTGCCACTGTGCAGTAATCACCTGTAGGGCATTTGTACAATTAAAAATGTACTGCACTGATTCAGCATTCAGCACTAGTAATGTATGACTGAGTCCTTAACGCACATCCAGTCACACAAAGACTCACATGGTTTAAATGCATCAGTACCGTAGACTGTATAAAGGCGTCACCCATTGGTTTGTGGACTACCGTTTTGAAGCCTCGAGTTTGGCATTTGGCCGTCGCCATCTTGGTTTTTTGGAGCCAGTATTGACCATATTTGGACGAGAGGGTGGAGCTGGGGATCTGAGAACCCGGGGACACTATGCACGCCCACCTGTACCGGCAACCTGACCGCACCTGGCTCCTGGCTATGGCGTGCAAAGCCACCGCTAACAAAGTTAGCTTGTAAATGTACAACTGATGCCTTACAACCGAACGCCTCCATCCTGATTGACAGGTCGCCGTGGTAGTGACTTGTCAATCACAAGGTAGCCACGCCCTAAAGCATACCCTGCTTCATCGTCTATTTTAGTCTAAATGGGACCATCATTTACTAAATGAACATCCTACTGTATTGAAGAAGACTTGAAACTACTGATTGAGACCATGAACTCATTAGGAAAACGTTTACTGAGGTGATAAATCAAGTGTCATCACAGACTTCTATACAACCGGACTTCTTTTTGCAACCAGTGGAGTCGCCCCCTGCTGGCCATTAGACAGAATGCAGGTTTATGGCACTTCCGCATTGGCTTCACTTTTCAGACCCGGAGGTTTGGTGCTTGATCACATCAGTCCTGACATGAAGGCTGGAGGTAAAGATCATTACCAACCAGAGATCCATCTTAAAGATCCTTACGTGCACACACACACACACACACTCACACACACACTCACACACACAAACACACCACACACACACAACACAAACACACCACACACACACACACACACACACACACACACTCTCACACACACACACACACACACTCACACACACAAACACACAAACACACACAACACAAACACACCACACACACACACTCACACACACAAACACACCACACACACACACACACACACACTCACACACACACACACACTCACACACACAAACACACAAACACACACAACACAAACACACCACACACACACGCACGCACACACACACTCACACACACACACACACACACACCACACACCCTGCAGTGTGACTCTCCCAGAGTCTGTAAACTTTCACTTAATCAAACGTCTCTGGGGTCATTACCCCTCTCTCTCTCTCTCTCTCTGTCTCTCTGTCTCTCTCTCTCTCTCTCTCTCTCTCTGTCTCTCTCTCTCTCTCTCTCTCTCTCTCTCTGTCTCTCGCTGTCTCTCTCTGTCTCTGTCTGTCTCTCTCTCGCTGTCTCTCTCTGTCTCTGTCTCTCTCTCTGTCTCTCTCTGTCTTTGTCTCTCTCTCTGTCTGTCTCTCTGTCTCTGTCTCTCTCTCTGTCTGTCTCTCTCTCTCTCTCTGTCTGTCTCTCTGTCTCTCTCCCTGTGTGTCTCTC
>LKNJ01004757.1:0-31753 GCA_002120245.1 Maccullochella peelii | reverse complement strand
CTGGTTCTGGTTCTGGTTCTGCTTGAGGTTTCTGCCTGTTAAAGGGAGTTTTTCCTTGCCACTGTTTCCTTGTGCTGCTCTTGGTGGGAATTGTTGGGTCTCTGTAAACATAAAGAGTCGGTCTAGACCTGCTAAGTATTGGAATGATATCATGACCTGGGACCTGTTAGCTTTAGCCTCAGTCTGTTAGCATGTATGTAGCCATCAAGTGTCCTTCTGTCTGTAGAAAATGAAGGTCCCGTTGTTGCAAACATTAATATGCATTTGATGCTAAATCTGCCACCGTTATTATTGTCAGCATTGTAAAAGAGCAGGCTGAACACGTGTGCGCCTGTGTGTGGCGGGGGCGGGGGGGATATTAAGAGCGAATGGAGCTGCGGTGGTGAGACTGGTCGTCTGCCTCCCAGTGCTCAGTGCTTCTCCCCATTCATCATCTCTAATGAGGCAGAGCCCTTTCTGAGACCTGGCAGGAAGAAATATCTCCCTCAGCTAGGACAGGCCTAACGCCCTTACGGAGTCCT
Organism: Maccullochella peelii; assembly: GCA_002120245.1. Lineage (NCBI taxonomy): Eukaryota > Metazoa > Chordata > Actinopteri > Centrarchiformes > Percichthyidae > Maccullochella > Maccullochella peelii. Next base: position 31,232 of record LKNJ01004757.1, on the reverse strand, counting down.
CCACCCTTCATGTATGATGCATCTCCTCCACCGAGCCTCGTGGGAAATCAGTACTGACAGTAAAAAAATGTTCTGTTATTCATTGGATATGGGAAAAAGTTTAAGGATTCCACTAACAGAGTTTTCTACTCAAAACCGAGCAACCCCATGACCAAAAGTTTACCTTCAGATTATTATTATGACCTTTGTTTAATCAGGTGATGTCACTGACATCAGGATCTGTTTTACAAGACAGACCTGAGTACAGCGGAAGAAATAAGAACAGACATCTCTAAAAAGGTCCAAAATGAAAAGTTTATATTGATCCAATGGGATCTGCTAACGATTATTTTCATTACGGATTAATCTGTCAATTATTTTCTCAATAAATGATGAATCGTACACTCTATTAAACATCGGAAAATAATGAAAAATGCCGAACACGATTTTTGGACAATTTTGAGTCCAAGGTGAAAACTTTGTCTTGTTTTGTCCGACCAACAGTCCAAAACCCATATATAGACGTCAGATTTACTATAATTAAATTTTATGATGTGTATAGAAGATTGAAACAGAGCAACAACCTTCCAAGTTATTTATTGTTTCTGCTGACAGAGAAACTAGTTGAATGTGAATTTTCCTTTTGAAATATTCCTCATGGGGAAGCAGCAGCAGTGCAGCAGCAGTTCACCGCTGTGTTTGGAGAGAAGTGGGATTTCCAGCGTGGCTAACATCTGTGGTTGTTTGTGGTCCCATGTGACAGACCCACATTTGAATCTCTTTGATCGCACCATAACACTGAAAATAGCAGTAAAGTCTCACCGGTAGCATGTAGCATCCAGAGGACTTTTCCAGCAGCTTGCACTATTGTGAACAGTGGATTATTAATCACGCTTTTTACCCAGAAACAAACATATTATCATGCATATAGTTTGTATACATGTTCATTTACAGATCCAACAGTAACCTGATTGCATACATGTTCAAACTAAACCCCATATCGTGCATCCGTCAGTAGGATGGCAAACTGTTACAGCTACACAAGCTCACAACGTCTGCAAAACTAGACTGCAGAGAAACACAATCAGATGAGATGTAGAGATTTAAAGAAGAAGAAATAAGGATCACGACATTTGATGGTGTTAAACATGAGAAAGAAGGAGAAGAGAGGGCAGAGAGCGAGAAAGATGAAAGGAAACAGGGAGGAATAGCGAGAGGATGGTAAAGTAAACTCTACTCGACATGGCTGTTGCCACGGAGGAAGAGGAGGATATGTGGACGCCATGAGTGGAAAAAGGAGCAGAGGAATATATGTTATCATGAGGTAGAGCTGGTATAATAAATCATTCTCATTGTCACTGCGATGCTTTTCATGATCTTGGAGGGTCAGAGGGACACTGTTAAAGTTCCCCTGAGGAGTTTCCTGAACATCTTATTTTGAAACCTGTATTGTTTACATCCATGTTTACTAGCTAATAGTCTTCTTCTTCTTCTTTGCTGGCACACTGCAGCGTTTCTTGGCGTGTTACTGCCACCTGTAGTATCAGTGGAAGACTGTTACTGCACAGGGTACCCTTAAAGAGTAACTCCACACTAGATTTTGGAAGGAGCGAAAATGTAGCCAGCCTCCACAAATTTATTTATTCATTTATCTGACAGGGATGATGCATGTAGGCATAGCATTTAAATAAAATGCAACCGATGCAATAGGACTTCTAGCTGTAGCTAATTTGAAGGGTATAAGTCTGTTGAACCTTTGACTGCACCCAACATGGCAGCTGGCTGTGGCCAGAAATGAACTTGCTCACTTCTGCAGCTGGAGGCGCCTAAAATAGCTGCTTATCAACTCTGTAGTGTCACAGTACATCACTACTACACAGGGTGTGGAAGCAGCGTGTTGTCACTAGTTGACTCTGTAAGTTACATAAGATGCTAAGTTGCATGTTTTTCAGTCTTACACAAGCGAGCGAGGCTTCTTGATATTGGTTACCTCCTCCCTTTTCCACTGAGCTCCACTCTAACCGCCTCTCTTATTGAGGTTTTAACTTCCAGAGCAGCTCCGCGTCTGGGAAGTGTTTGTAAAACCAAAAGTCCAATCTGCAAAGAAGCACAGGGAGGAGGGACTCAGTGGACAGCTGGAGGGAGAAGAGGGTGAGGAGACTAATGGCATGATGGACACAGAGAGGGCGGGTGGTGAAAGTCACATTGAGCAGCTTCCTCTCAGTGGGACGGGAGGACGGGCTTGATCTTGACCGTCAGCTGACTAAGTTTCCTTCAGCAAACCAGAGATGATTGGACTCACACACACACACACACGTAGTCTACACACACTCACAGACACATCGACGTGTGTGTGTGTGTGTGTGTGTGTGTGTGTNNNTATATATATATATATATATATATGTGTAGGCACACAGACCGTGCACACCGACGCCCTCTGCCACCCTGTCACTTTTCATTAATGAGGTCAATGTACGATCCCCACCATGTGGGATTTCCTGAATGAAGACATGGCGCTGATTTGTCCCAGCTGTGGTAAACCTTTTTTTTCCTGACCTTTTCATGTGGACATACCCAGCAGCCTGCATACTGGAATGTCACTGTGGCATAAATGTGAAGAAATAAAAAGGAAAGAATAGATGAAACCAGAGGCAGCAGAAGCAGCAGAGAAGTACTGGCAGTGAGAGAAGGGATGTGGGAACATACAGTGTGCATGTTGAAGCCCAGGAGGATTTCCCTCCCGTGGGAAATGTTCTCATTACAGTTTTTGGTGCCTTATCATTAATATTTCACAGTTCGATCTCACGGATGCTTGTTGTGACACAGAACGGCTGATTTCACACCACCAAAAATACATTTAGATTCTGAACTGATGATTATCTGTAGATCTATGAATTATTTTTCAATTAATATGTCTATAAAATGCCCATCACAAGTTCTCAGTGCCAAAAGTGGCATCTTCAGATTGCTACCAAAAGTCCAAACCCATGAGTTATTACATTTACTGAACAGTATTATGTTTGTTTGATGAATGACTTCAGCGATGAATAGAAATCAATTACATGTATGCAAATAATATCTCTTTGCATCATTTCATGTGTTTTCCAGAGTAGATGTCAAGACCTTAAAGGTTACCCTGTGGAGTTTGACCACTAGTAGCGCGATGGAGAAATGTTTTAACACGATTTGTTTGTATCATGCATGACGACGCACATACGCTGCTATTTCAAACAATAGTAGCAATGCACCCATAAAGGCATCGAAGAAGAAGACTGCAAGCTAGCAGTCATGGATGTAAACGATGCACAATTTTGAATATTTAAAAAAATCATCTTTGCAAATTCAGAAAGAAATGCATTTGACATAACGTTTACTGTAACCGTGTGCTGCAGGACTCCTGCCACCTGTCTGACCTCTTTCTTTTGGGATAATTATCGACTGTATCGAACGCAGCACTGAGATCAAGAAGGACCAAAAATAGATGACAATGGCAGAAAACAGCTGTAGAGTAAAATGCAATCCAATACAGCAGCACCAAAAACTACAGCCTCAAACCTTCAGCTTTCATTCAGATGGAAATAACACATCTTTAAACAAAAAGTTCTGCCTTTTGGGTGACGTTATACTTCTGTATTTTAGGCTCATTTTCTCTTCCCACCTCTCTGACTTCTATCCTGTTTTATTTATCTTGCACGTTCCTTTCCCGTCTGTCCGTTGTCCTCTCCGTCTCTAAGCCCAGCCTCTTTCTTTTGTCTCTCTCCGTCTGATGAGGTTTGTTACACTCTCAGGTGTATTTAGACGCTCTGACCCACTCTGGCCAATCTCTGCGATTTACTGGCTCTTCAGCTCATTATTTATTTTCCAGTTGCTCAGCTTCTCTTTTACTTTATCACCTGTTGTTCCATCTTCACGCCTCCCTTCCCCCCCGTCACCAGAGCAGCTCGGCTCAATGTGCCGAGGTAAACGACGTTCAATAAAACTTTCTTCTTCTCCAATTCGTACTTGTCTCATGGAATGACATTAACTACCTTTTTAATCTTATTTCAACGTGGGAGAATGAAGACACGAGGAAAATGAGACTCACAAGCATCTTTACTGACAAGTAGATCACCAGATCACCATCACCCACAATGCTGTGGTTCCTGGTAAACAATATACCTGCTAAACATCAGCAAGTTAGCATGCCAGATGTTACTGACGTGGGTCTGCGTGGTCGCTTTAAGTGTTGCTGCCGGAAGGAATTCTGGGACGTCATTACCTCCTTTCCTTTGGTAAAGGAGGGTCCAGTGTTCCCTGTGCTAAAGGAGATAAGACAGGATGCACTGAAGCACCTTTCTTTAGCATTTAGAGAACTGGACCAGCTCTCATCATGGCCGCCTCTCAGATCCTTCTGGGTCATTTCACTCCGTTAGAAACCTTCTATTCCACCGCAGCCTTGGTCTTGTTCTCACATGTCGGGTGGTTGTGAGGTCGTCCACAAATTAAACACCCCACGACATTCAGGTCTTTTCTCTTTTCAAGGCTTCCAGTGTTTGTTTGTAGGTGAAGTCGGGTAGTTCTGGTCCGTTAAGTGAAAGGAAATGCAACAAATGTTTCTGCCAACTCTGAAAAACATCTTGAAACATTACCCGGCACTATTAACACTGCACAGCTGTACTCCAGGCCTGCTATAGAGGGAACTGCAGCAGATACTCTTGCACTGCGAAGCAATATCTCTCACTAAGTCACTTTCTTTTTCTTTTTGAAAGAAAAACAGTTAGATACACAAAAACATTTGGGTGGGGGTGTGCTGTATGTGTCTGGGTCTGCATGGGAAACACTACGGTACAAAATGAGACATTTCAGATGTTACAAAGCCTAAAATCCCTTTTCTAACACTTCTGTTTATGTGCACAGCTCCTACAGCAGGATCCACTCAGATTAAAAGAAATCAAAGAGACATAATTGATTATTTTCAGCCTCCTTTCATCTGATGGAAACAACGTGTCTGTAATATTTGTGTGAAATGAAACCTTTACGTTACGTTACGCCGTAACATTAAGAGCTGAAACACAACATCTCTCTTGTTGTTTCTTTTGGTCGTGAGTCGCACTCTGTAGTGGAAACTGTCACCGTCACGCTTTCTTTTAGAGCTCAGTGTTTTGACATTTTGTAAATTGTCACCAAATGCTGTGAAGTGCAGTATGCAAATACATTTGACCTGGAGTTGACCACTGCTATCGCCTGCGTATCACTAACAAGCACACTCAGCCTGTTATGTATTGTCTCTGTGTGAATACAAATGCAGCGCTTTGATATTCTGCTGATGGCCTGAGTGTAAAATGGCTCAGATGATGAAAGCGTCTCTCTCGCTCTGTTTCTGATTCATCCACTCTCAAAGCAAACCATTTATAACTTATTTGATCAAAATGTGGATGTTTCTACGTATTTTAAAGAGAAACCCCTTCAGACTTTCTAAATGCCCTGGTTTCAGGCATAAAGGCCACGTTCTGGACCAAATTTAATCCAATAAAATTCCTCAAATACGATTTAAACATGACCTTAGCATGTTTTGGCTGTTTAGTGTCATAATAATCTAATCTAAAATCATTTTCCCAGCTACAGTCAATCTGTGCTAATCCTGATCCGGGTTATTCTGTCAGAACTTAAAGCTGCTGAAAACTTGGTTTCATATCTGAACTATTTCTCTAAAACATTAAATATTCGTGTCTGAAAAAGCAAAAAGTAAAACAAAAGAGAGAATCCTCCTTGGTTTTATGTATTAGGAGTTTCATATTTACACATGCAGCTGATCTGCTCCATCAGGGCGGTGTGGGCGTGGCTTGATCAGAATCCCACAACTGGCATCACATTTTGACTCAACTCTGATTGGTGCATGGGAAGAATGTGACATCACCTTTTTCTGACTAAGCCCCGCCCACCTCAAACCAGTTAGAAAAGCAGAGTCAAAAACAGAAATGCAGAAATCTGACACGTAAAATAACTAAACCTGTTCCAACTTCAGTAGAAGCTTTGTGTCGTCGAGTCCCATCGCTCATATTAAGAAACTGATTAAGAATCAGGCCTTTAAAGTTGTAAATCTTAAGATTTCAGTCCTGGTTCATTGGCGACACCGGTGGTTACCGTGGTAACAGTAGGTAAACACTGGTTGAGCAGCTCCTTTGTCAGAAATCCAACGTTAGAGCAGCTGGTGTGCCTGTTTACAGTGCAGCCAAACAAAGTCATGTTTTTTTAATAAAGAAGTCCGTCACACATCAACAACATCAACTACATCACTGTTGTCTTGTTCCGTAGATGCATTTTTGTTGGACGTTTGTAGTCAGCGTTAACCTCAAGACACAAATACATTGTGTTTCCTGTGGCTGCTTCACAATAAAAGCCACCTTGTATTTCGCCAGTTGAAGTGTTTTAACGTGAAGCAGAAGCAGGAGGGAGTGTTGCTTTAGCATTAGCTTAAATACAGCTGCAGGAGAGTGATCAGAGAGTCTGATATCAATCAGATCAAATTACAAACAGTAACACTGGATTATATGCTGCCTCACTTCCTGTCAATCCCTTGTGTGAATAGAGAGATAATTACTGAATGTAAATACATTTAATGGCTGCTGCTGAAAAAATACTGACCATTAATGGCATCAAAATTGGGTTTGGTTACGTGTAGATTTTAAGGATTATAACTTTAACACTTACCCCTAAAATAGTTTACTTTTGATCAAATGCGGCTCAACCTATGGAGAGTTTAATGGGGAGTTTAATGGGGAGTCTCAGGGCCGAACTTAGATGAACTCATCGAGCACCACCAAGCAAATCGAACCAGAAAAATAAAACAGTGGGTCCTTGAGTTTACACCACCTCTTTGTCATTTCTTGTCTCTTCCTCTTCTTCGTCCTCTCAGCGAGTCACAGTCGGCAGAGTTACCGTATCAAAGTAACTACTCCGTAACCTCATCTGTCTACACACATTTGTAAAATGTGCTTTCTTTTACGTAAGACTCTCGTACTTTATGGCTTTTCTTTTTCCCTCAAAGTAAGCGCTCTTTTCTTTTGTCAGGCTGATATTCCTCATGTATTTTAAAACAGTTTTTAATGTTTTCCAGAAGAAAACTTCAGCAGGTACATTCTGTGGGACACAGAAAGTACATCAGAGGGAAAGTTTTAAGTGCTTTTCGACTGCAAACTGAAAGGCTGTGTCATAGATTAGTAAGTGTCGGTACCCACTGTAGTGTGTGTGTGCGTGTTGGGTTCAGGCACAGTTTCCATGGTACAGCAGACACAGAGATCGGGGAGAGAGTGACAGAAACACAGAGTGACACGTTCACTTTCTCTGCTTTGGATTTGGTTGAAGTCTGCCCTTGTTTTTTTTCTCCACCACACTAAAAAAAAATCTCACTTCCTTTTGGCTCAGAAAAGAAGATAAAAAGGTTGGACTGGAGGTCAGAGGATCACTGCTTTGAAACGGGTCCCTCAGGACCAGAGCAGCCATAACTCTTTCACAGGTAGATGTTCCTGTCTGCAAAGCACCAAGGTCCACGCTGGCATTTAGAGCTCCCTCCTCGACCCCCACTATAAAGACTTAAATGACCTCGCTGAACCCCGTCTTTAACTTTCTGCTTCAACAATCACTTGTTTTCTCCCCAGAAAATGTACAATAACAACAACAGACGGTGCAGCTGTGAAATTCTGATTTGAAAGGCGATGACACATCTCGGGTCATTACTTTATTTCAACTTTGAAATGACTGAGGAAACTTTGTTAGAAAGAAAATTCAAAATGCTTTCCGAGCAAAGAAGAGGCTGCAGAGACGATGCAGAGGACAGTCATGCAAACATTTCAGTGACGAAGAGACACCAACGCTCATTAAAGTGTGTTTTTCTTAATGCCTCAGTAACGGTCTTCTGTGCTGTTTGGTTCTGAGTCGTGATCGTGAACACGTGAGCTTGTTAAAAGTTGCTTGTACTCAACTTCGAGCTTGAAAAGTTACGACAGTTCCTGTTTCTGCCGGAGAGAAGGAAGTTGTATTTTTATACGCTACACCTTCATTCAGCTGTGAGTGTGACCACGAACAGAGCTACACCCGGTGACGGAGAGGGGAGGGTCCGGTTTGTGAAAGGCCCGGCATCTCGGTGTTAAGCCCAAAACAATATCCCAGGGTGCACTGCGGTTTTCTGCACCAGACACATTCAGCTGGTCTGTTTATGGTGGACAAACAGTTGGTTTGAACAGAATTACGTAAAGAAAAATACCCCCAAAACCATCTGATGACTCTGACAGAGAATTCTTTCAAATATTATTTTGTCATTTGAGATTGCTGAGAATGTTTGACGTACCTGAGAGTCAACCTGTTGAATCTAACATCGATCCATTGTGTATTTGTTGAAAGTATCAATACAGTGATAATTAGTTCTATCCAGGGTGATTCTGATCTAATCGGTAACATTGATCACTTCACTCAGACTGAACAAGTCAGTGATGCTTTGCACCAAAACACAGATGAGCAGGTTGTCGTTCTGCACAGATTTCACTGCTGTTTTTAAATGTATTCATCTGTAAAAAGTGTCATGTTAATGTGTAAAATGTTTTATTTCTCAGGTTTGACATATTTCTCTTGTCCATAAAGAGATGTTAATAATGTCCATCAGCATAGAGTTTTAAAGGGTTAAATGCACCCCAAGCAGAAACCGTCCCTGTGGCCCCTTTGGCCCACGTGGGCCCCGTGTCGTGCTGTACAGCGGGAGACTTATGAGGTTTCGATGAGCTCCTTTGGATCCCGACGCTGCGTTGGCTTCCAGCAGTCGTTCTGAGCATTCAGCCTCGACAGCAGCCTGGCAGCGCCTCACGCTTCGACCTTGCAAGTTTTGACACTCGCCGCCATAACTCCAACGCTCGGAGGGTGGAGGGGAATGAGGCCATAACTCAGCCCTACTACACACACACACACACACTAACACACCGAGATGTGTACATACTTTAAGCGAAGAATGATCACCTGGATCAATATTTAGTCATGGGTAATACAGATAAATTCTCAGGTTGGCTCCGAGCGGTGTGGCCGTCAGTGGGCGAGCTGCAGAGGAGGCAGTAAGTCGTTGGTCTTTATGAGCGCTGGCTGACTGCGAACCCTCCAGATCTCAGAGTACAGTAGGTGAACAGTCAGCTGCTACTCAGTGAGTGTTGGTCTGAGGAGATCAATCAAAGAGGGTTTCACTGGCTGTAGATTCACGACACGAGCTGGAAACTGTGCGTTTACTTTCTCCACTCAGCTGGTTTCTGGTTTCTGTCGTCGGGGTAGAAGATTAGACAAACCTGATTTCCCAGCTTGATTTCTGTTCACATGTAACCAGGTTTGTTACGCGTATGCAGGTAACAGCGGAGCGGCTGAGTGAAAAGTCCGACTGAAAGGGAAACTAACACAAAGTCGCTTCTTGAAGTCCAAATGACGTCACCTCTCAAATAAAGTGGCAGACAGAACTGTGAATGCAACACAACACTTCCAGCTGATTTTTCACATTAAAAGTATTCCAGCCTTCCCATTAGTGGAAGGCTTTGAATGTGAAAAACACGCAGGAAGTGTTGAGTTAACGTCGATCGGGAAAACTGGAATTAATTGGCAGATGAAACATTTATCCATGATCAGGTCAGGTCCTTCCTTTGCAGATGTAGATGCTTTTATCTCCTCCAGACGTGACTTTATTCTGATCTGAGCAGCGAAACATTTAAACGCTGCAGCTGCAGACTTTAAACGCTGCTCACAATGTGATTTTAAGATTTTGCTGCTGGTTTTTAAAGCTGTGATCTGCTTCCTGCCTACGAGCCTCTTTTAAACTCCTTTTAATCTCTTGGCTTTCTCTGAACTGATGGAATTTGAATTCTTTTTTCTCGTGCTATCTTTTACATTTTGGATGTTTTATTCCTTGTTTTACTTTAAAACACTTTGTACCTTTTTGACAAAGGATATACAGGATAAATAAAGTTATAATAATTATTATTATGGCAACATACAGTCTGCTGTATGTGAAACTGTGCGCCTCAGTATATTAGCATACTGTCTGGGATCAAAGTACAGCAGACTGACAGGGCTGTAGGATCTGGATCTGGATCTGGATCTGGTTCTGCAGGGTACAGCGTCATACAGCCCCAGATGATGGATGGACGCTAGAAATCCAATATGTGATGGGGGGGGCATGCTTCTTTAGATATACTCAGGGTGAATGGACATGACACCACAGCATACCACTGATCACTCTGATGGATTGGATGCTTGAGAGATTACAGGCTGATCAATAGCTCCGTGTGTGTGTGTGTGTGTCTTGTACTTTGCCCACCGCTCTCCTGCAGACACTATGAAAGTAATCTGTCTGGACAAGTCAATCTCCCCAGTGCTCGGCGGTACAGCAGGTTGCAGGTTTGCAAACAGACCGGGTCGGGCCGGGCCGGGTCGGGTCGGGGGCACAACGTACAGCGGGGGTGTGAACAAATGCAAATCCGTTAATCAGATTTAAACAGGTGATTTTCTCTGAACAGATTAATGAAGTCATTTTTCCATCAGAGTAGCATGAAGTCTGGCTGCTGCTCCACAGGTGAGCAGATCCTGAAGGCTGGCAGCTTGGTGAGCGAGGAGCTGAAGTTAGGGAGCGACTCAAGATCTCATGGGATGGCGTGTAAACAGCACGCCGCTTTAAGGACATTTCGCGTGTCGCGTCGACGTGTTTTAAGCTTTTCGTGTGTCATTCAACGGCGTTAAAGATGGCGCATTTTATCAGTTTTGGATGTGCAGGAAAGACGAAGTCAAGGTGACCTTCGTCATCATGATAACAATAGTCAGGTGACCTTAGTCGTCATAGTCAGGTGACCTTAGGTTTAGGCAACAAAACTACTTGGTTAGCTTTAGGAAAACATCACTGATGTCCATCCACCCCGACCTCCGCCCTACGTGGACGTTGCCGCTCTTTATACTACCTTAACGTTTTTTAAATCTATGACCTTCGTGCGTAAAATGACACTGCGCCTCTGCGCAGTATCAGTCAGCACAGACTAAATGGCGTGAAATGACACATAAAAAAGCAGAAAACTCGTTGTGAGATCACTTTGTCGTGTTATTCGTACGCCATTGGGTGAGACCCGGCTGAAACGGGAGCTTTTCAGCTTTTTGTCAGCAGCTTGTAAATGTACTTTTTTCATGAACTCGTCCCATTATATAAACAACCTCCAGCTTTTAAACTAACTGGTTTATTTAACACCACACTGACATATCGTCACCTTTTAAGTTGCACTTGTTAGCAAACAGTTGCTTGTTTCCACATCCAGCTGTTGGATTTTATAATAATAATTGATCAGTTATTGACCAGTTAAACTCAGAGCAAAACTTGATGTTTTACAGTTTTTTTATCAGCAAATTCAAAGAAATTTGCAATTAAATAATATTTTCATGCTAAAAATGTCATTATGCTACATGTCTACTGGGACACGAAAAAAAAAAAAGTACATAGTGTGTGTGTGTGTGTGTGTGTCCCAGTTACTGCATTTATCCTTTTCAGGAAGCATTTGGACACTTTGGATTGTTTCCAGCCGTCCTGCAGTGCTGCTTCTGTTCTTCTTCCACTTCAAACAGGCACCGATCTGAACATCTTGTGGAACTAATGCAGCACTGAGGCACGATGGGAGCACTTCAGGGACCACGCGAGCTTTGATTCATGCGCCCCTTTATTTGTTTTTTGCCCAGTTGTTGTTCTTTGTTACAGGTCGACACAGAGAGAAGTCTTGCGTTGTCTCGCGGGGTCCTTGAGAGAGACGCTCCATGAGATGCACCCGTAAAAGCAATCTGTTCCTTTTCTTCAAGCTTCAGTTGCTGAGACAGGAGGATTATCTCTTATTCAAGACTTTTATGCAAATGTGTATCTGCAGCATGAGTAAGCCCTCAACTAAAAAAGCATAAAAGTAAAGTAAATAGCCTCCTTCAACACCAACTGCACTCACTCCCAATTGGTCTCGCAAGAATAATCGAGCAAAGATACCAGAGTTAGCTTTTTTAAGTGCACTGTTCTCTGATGTAATTTGAGATTTCGGTATTGACTTGGAAACGATTGATTCCCGCTGCGCTGCTCACAAGCAGAAAGTATTTCTACGTGGTCCAGAATAAATTCACTGCTCAGAGCAGAAACGTCTCACTTTGTGCTCAAAATAAGAACAGAAAGAGAAACTGAACATTGGAAATCAAACTCAAAATTAAAGCAACAGTGTTCAAACCTTAAATATTCATGTCTCTGTAGACACAGTGTCTTTGTCTGTCTGTCTGTCTGTCTGTCTCTCTGTCTGTCCGTCTGTCCGTCTGTCTGTCTCTCTGTCTCTCCGTCTGTCTGTCTGTCTGTCTGTCTGTCTCTCTGTCTCTCCATCTGTCTGTCTGTCTCTCTGTCTGTCTGTCTCTCTGTCTGTCTGTCTGTCCGTCTCTCTGTCTCTCCGTCTGTCTGTCTCTCTGTCTGTCTCTGTCTCTCTGTCTGTCTCTCTCTGTCTGTCTCTGTCTCTCTGTCTGTCTCTCTCTGTCTGTCTGTCTCTCTGTCTGTCTCTCTGTCTGTCTCTGTCTCTCTGTCTGTCTCTCTCTGTCTGTCTGTCTCTCTGTCTGTCTGTCTCTCTGTCTGTCTTCGTCTGTCTGTCTCTGTCTGTCTGTCTCTGTCTGTCTCTCTGTCTGTCTTCGTCTCTGTCTGTCTGTCTCTCTGTCTGTCTGTCTCTCTGTCTGTCCATCTGTCCGTCTCTCTGTCTGTCTTCGTCTGTCTGTCTCTGTCTGTCTCTCTGTCTGTCTTCGTCTCTGTCTGTCTTCGTCTCTGTCTGTCTGTCTCTCTGTCTGTCTGTCTCTCCATCTGTCTGTCTCTCTGTCTGTCCGTCTCTCTGTCTGTCTTCGTCTGTCTGTCTCTGTCTGTCTCTCTGTCTTCGTCTCTGTCTGTCTGTCTCTCTGTCTGTCTGTCTCTCTGTCTGTCCGTCTCTCTGTCTGTCTTCGTCTGTCTGTCTCTGTCTGTCTCTCTGTCTGTCTGTCTCTCTGTCTGTCTGTCTCTCCATCTGTCTGTCTCTCTCTCTGTCCGTCTGTCCGTCTCTCTGTCTGTCTGTCTCTCTGTCTGTCCGTCTGTCCGTCTCTCTGTCTGTCTTCGTCTGTCTGTCTCTGTCTGTCTCTCTCTGTCTGTCTCTGTCTCTCTGTCTGTCTTCGTCTCTGTCTTGTTGCTTAATCGTCAGTTGATGTGGAAGTTAGGTACGTTTTTTCAAAACTTTAAGAAAACCAAACTAATTTCCATAACACACCACAACACCCACCCAGCTGTTGGCTGTCGAGTTGCATTGTGGGTAACGTAGGCAGCAGGTTTTGACGAGGAGGAAGAATGTGTGGAATAAATCGGAGGATATTTCTGGTTCTGCTGCGTCGATTCTGACAGTTACAGCAGTGACATGACGGATTGGTGGAGAACTGTTTTAATAGTTTTTTATTTTTTAGTATTTATTTATTAATGTAAGCATATGTACCTTTATCTCTTGATGCAATAGGTACTTCCAAACTCCAGAATGTGTTGAAGTTCAGAGCTCCTCCTCCCTCAGTTCTTCTTCTGTGGTCCCTACTATTACTCCCCTTCGCCCCTTCCCCTCTCCCTCTGTACATTTCCCCTGTGGGAAAGGAGCTGAATAATTAACATGGAGGTTTTATTTCCCTGTTTGTCAGAATAAACGGAGGTCAAGCAGAAAGAGATCCCGGTGGCACAGTGTTTTTGCTTTCTAACCAACACAGCGCAGAAGCCCACCGGTTACATTTAATCATTCATTTACAATTATTAACACATCACCCTGACTCTGTATTAAGAGGCAAGAAAATGAGAAGTTTCTGAATTGGAATCTCTGAACTCAGCATCATTAAACATTTTTATGTGATTACACAGAGAGAAGATATAAGTAGAGGTCATTTTTTAAATTCTGTAACGCTTTTTAAATGCAATCTGCCACGAAACACTTTCATATTCTCTGTAGGCGTGGAGCCAGTTGAGTCCTGATGCAGAGAGATGTAAATGTGTATAGATACAGTATAAATATGAGATCTGGGAGGATTAGCATGGTTCTGACCACTGCATATCCAATGCCAAATGTTTTATTCATTGGCTGAATATCAATAATATGTTGGGCCCACACCAAATACCCTTTCCCCGTACACATATTTGATTTAGCACACTTCAGTTTTTCAATTGAATTCGAGATGAGGAGTCGTGGCGATATATTACGAAGGCTTGCATGGAGTTTTTAACACATCTGTCTTCTTTGTCCTTGGCCTTCATGAAGCCAAATGAATGATTTGGAGGCACATATGCAAATATCAGTGTACATGTAATCTAGTCTGTTTATAAAAGACCGGATCTGCAATTTTCAGTCTAAAACCTTAGAAATCATCCTTTGAGACCATTCTCCCCAAAAATATGTTGGTAGGTCGTCTGTGCAGCAGCTTATTACGGCCCATATTTACATTTGTATGTACGCCGCCCTCTAGTGGCCGTGGTAATTATGACGGGAGCAAAGGAGGAAGTCCGGTGAGGAAGTATAAAGAGCGGACTTTCACCCACTTCCACCCCATTTAACGTACGTACTTTAACCTAAACCAGGATCTTTTTCTAAACCTCACCAAACTGCAACCGCTTCCCAACGTTCACCACGTGTTTATTATTGTTACCATGACGACAGAGGTCCGGTACGCCTATATGTGTCGTTTTGGGAGTCACTGACAAACGACCTGTTCTGTCGTTTACGTCGGAGGACTTGTTGGTAAAAATCAGTGATTGCAGGTTTAAGTAAAAGTACTAATACAACAATGTCAAAATACTCCAGGAGTAGTAATTAAGTCTCTACGGCCGGACACCCATCAACCCCTCGGGTCAAATCCAGCTTGAAACCACAAAGGACATACTCGTGATTGGTTGTGGTTTTAAATGAGCGTGAAGTTTGCTGTCTTTGCCTCAGACGGACTCCGCCCTTTGTGGCAGCAGAGCATATACATCAGCCGGTAATGATGAGAAGTATCCGGTGTGTCGCAACCATATATTTCCACAGAGCGCTGTGACTGCTCCTAAAGCTCCGTGATAAGGTGATTCATCAACAGCCACTGAGGAACCTAATTAAGGAGGGTCGTCTATCAGCTGAATGTTTGTCTCTCACTTCACTGTGAGCGGCACAACGCCGGTACGTTCCTGTCTCTTTGCTGCATAAAAAGATCAACTCTGTTCAGCTCTGCGGCACAATCCGGTCCGGTATCTGCTCACATGATGAAACATGAGGCACAACAAGGTCGGCCATCTTTTACAGGAAACGTCACCAGTAAACATGTAGTTTTTAATAATGGATGATGATAAATTGACTGATATTCTATTCAGAAGTCACAATGATGACTTTTCATCAATGCTAGCAGCTCCAAGGATGCTAATGTCAGTCAGTCTGTCTGTCCACCACTTCTGTCCAGACTGAAATATCTCAGGTTGCCATTAAACTGTATGTTGTAGCCTCAGCACGCTAAGCTAAGATGCTACATGGTAAACATTATACCAGCTAAACATCAACATGTTAGCATGCTGATGTTAGCGTTTAGCTCCAAGCACAGCCTCACAGGGCTGCTAGCATGGCACGTTTCTTTTCACAAGAGAACTCGATTATCTGTGAAGCGATTGTGAGTTCATTGTTTGAATCACCACATCACAGTAATGAGCAGCAGTTACGGTTCAGGACTCGATACAGACAGAGCGACAGGTCAGAACATGATCGGTGTGACTGACGGGGCAGTAAAATAGATCCTGCACTTCCTGTTCTGTTACGATCTTTCCTGTTTTTGTTCTCCAGAAAATGAGAGAAACTTTACATTCTGTCTGACGGGAGAAAAGACTTCACGCAGCAGTCAAGAGTCTCAAAGATGGAACTGGCACGAAAATAAATTACTATTCAAAAGATGCTGTTTATACAAGTTTACTCAATATAAATCGTAAAAAACTGTTGTATACTGTACAGATGGTAAAGCCCCTAGAGGCAAATTGTGATTAGTGGTATTAGGCTAAAGAAATAAAATTGACTTGACTACAAATACAACTGTAATGCAGAGATGATTCATTTTATGGAAATAAAGAATGAACATGAAAGAAGGAACCGACATGTTTTAATTATTAAAGGAAAAGAAGAATAACGAAATGAGTAAATTACATGCAAGAAGGAAAGAAAGAAAGAACTAACATGAAAGAAACAAGAAAAGAGACAAATAAAGAGAAGAAATGCAGAAAACAGGAAGAGGCAGATTTTACTTTAAAGTAAAGAGAAAGAGGGAAAGAACTAACATGAAAGATGTAAAGAAAGAAAGAGAGAAGAAGACAAACCCATAAAGGACAGAAACATTAGAGAAGGCGGGCTGACGGGAGGAGAGAAGACAGACACTCAGGTGTTTGTTTCTCTGAGTTTAGTGAGTGTGATCTTCCTGTGGAGACTCTATTAACCTCTCAGCCGGCGGTTCATTGCAATCTACTGTCACATGTTCGTTATTGATGGAAGACAGACGCTGAGGCGGTGACGAGGTCAGCGGCTTCAACATTTCTCCTCTGGAGAGAACCCAAGTGTTGAATTTCTGAAACTTTGTGAGTTTGATTTGTGTAAATCGACCACGCTGAGAAACAGAGGGCTCTTAGAGACCGTGTGAGCTTCGGCTGCAAGGAAGAGCTCCAACCTTTTGTCTTTTAACTTCCTGTCTACACAGGAAGTGTGAACATGTTGTGTCGTTGCTTCACCTGCATTTGATGGTTAGTTTCACTGACCAGGTTTCCATGACGTGGGCCCACACACACACACACACACACACACACACACACACAGGGAGCTGTCAGACACTTGCTACAGTCGATATCAAAGCGCATATTGAAGCACGAGGTTAGTGAACCATGGTGGTCACAGTTAAAAGAAACCAACTTTGACTGAAGCGAACAGCGGTCTCCATCCGTCCACGCCGACCTCCGACCTCTGTAGACTTTGCATCTCTATAACAACGTCACCTGACTTCCTGCGTTAATCCCGTCATAATTTCTACGGCAGCCACGGTAGCTCACTTTTGTTTTGGGGCATTTGCTGAAAGGCCTGATGCTGTCGGGAGGATCCTCTCCACTGTGAGCTAGTTGAGCTCTGTAGCTAACTTTTCTCCAAAGATGGTGTTTTTAATCAGCTGTCTGTGGTGGATGTGGTGATGAATGTGGACGTGTGAAACGTATAGCAGGCTGTGTGAACCAATCAGGACTGAGGACCGGCAGCTAAGAGACAAAACAGGAAATTTAACCGACAACAAACTGGACGGGCTGCGTGGGTTTAATGTGAAGGAGCAGGAAAAGGTTGATATCTCTTAACAGCTCTAATAGTCTGCTTAAATGTCCTAATAGTTAATAATTTGATTACATTATTTACACATCCTGGATCCGTTTCTTCCAGCACTGGAACAAAACAACGTTTATCTGCACGACAGGAACGTTCACTGAGAACGTATGCAGACCGAGCTGTGGTGCAAAGCCCTCCTGTATCCCCGGCCTCCACCACAGTCTGCAGGGTTCAGTGTGAGGGCTGATGCACCGAGGCTGGCACGGCCCTGGCCTCAAGGGCCCTTTGTCAGAGGCATAATATCTGATCTAATTTGTGATTCCAGGAGGACTGAGAGCCTCTGACTGGCTGCCGTTGCTCTCGACTCGCCTCAATGACAGCAGCCGCTTTAAAGGCTGAACTCTTTGTGCAAAGTCCTCATGCTGCTTTCCATAAGATTCTGCGTGAGCCAAATGCCATGAGTGGAAGTGGGTGTTGTTATGAGTGGGTCATGACTGCACTAACACTTCTTTATGAAGTGGCCATGAGATTTAAGTGTGGCCATTTTCAAATGCCAACTTAAATGTCCACTTTGGTCCAGACTGAAAAATCTCTGAAACTATTGGAGGATTGTCATGAAATTGTGTCCAGACATTCACGTTCCCCAGAGGAGGAATCCTACTGACTCTGGTGATCCTCTGACTTTTCCTCTAGCGCCTCCAGCAGGTTCACGTTTGTGGTTTTGAGTAAATTAAACCAGCCTGCATTCCTGATAAATCATCAAACCAGATTTTTTGATTGACCATGATATTTGTCGTCGTCAGAAGAAAAACACAGTTTAATAAAAATCTGAAACACATAATTCTGTAAAAGTGGAATGTGGGTCAGGAAACATCAGAGAGTACAAAGCCAGCAGAGATCAGCGGGGTGGCGGCTCAACGCCGGCCCCGTGTAGGCAGACCACTCCATCTTTAGCGGCCCCTAGTCGGCCCCTTACAGATTTATAAAAGTATAATTGATTTCATGAAGCAGAGGATTGTGGGTTTTAGTTTGTTGTTGGAGCAGAACCATCTTACTGTCTAATCTTTGCATTCTGGGCTACATTTCGCTGTTTTGTAGACTATAAACTTTAACAGCATTTGATCACTATACTGTCAACATGTAACATGTTCTAAAGCAGCAGTTCTCAACCTCACTTCTGATTGTTAAAACATTTCAGAGGACCACCTTCCCAAATACATGAGGAAAAACCCATAACATCCTGGGTGTTTGTGTTTAAGTGATGGTTTTAGCTCCTCGGTTGACAGGATTTCACCACATTCAGCACTCTGTGCTGCCATTATGATTCCACATTTAATGTATTCAGGCTCATATTTCCTCACCACACACTTCAGAGCTTTTCTGGCGCAGGGTTTCTCCCACATCACTTTTTCAATTCAATTCAATTCAGTTTTATTTATATAGCGCCATATCATAACAACGTTATCTCAGGGCACTTTGTCATAAAGAGCAGGTCTAGACCGACTCCTTATGTGTACAGAGACCCAACAATTCCCACCAAGAGCAGCACAAGCAACAGTGGCAAGGAAAAACTCCCTTTTAACAGGAAGAAACCTCGAGCAGAACCAGGCTCTGGGTGGGCGGTCATCTGCCTCGACCGGTTGGGTTGAGAGAGAGGGGAGGGAGAGAGAGAGTTTTTCATTTCAAAACCAATCCATTTTGTGTCGCTGCATTCGATCGTTACGTTAGGGAACGTTAGCTAGCTAACGGTGGAAAACACGTTTGTCTCTGCCTGATGATGTGTCGTGATTGGCTGCTGATATTCAAACGCAACTGGTCATTGAAATTATGTGTTTTAATTAGACGTTTTTCATTTATGTGAATTCTTGAGCACATGTGGATATAAAAATAACTAGCTTTGTAAATTACCAAAAAACTTTATCTTCTTCAGACTTCATCATCATCATCCGTTATCAGCTGTCACTTGTGGATCAGTAGAAGAACGTGATTGTGCACCTAACTGAGTGCTGCCAAATGGGGCATTTTGAGCAAAGAAAAGTTTTTAACAAAAGCTGCAGACTTTTTTGTGCAGTTGAGTGACATTTATTGAAAGTAGCAATGTCTCAGCCTGGAGCTCTCACAGCCTTTTTTCCTCACACTTTTTAGACGACTGTGTGCAGAAATGTCGGGGGTTTCATGAAATGTCAGCCAGAGAAGAGCAGAGCTCTCATTCTTCTGCTGTGCTCCATGAAACTCATTTTCCTGCTTTCAGATTCTTCAATTGCTGTAACTTTTACTGCTACTTTCAACCTTTTGGACGAATTCTTGGAAGAACCTTTTTTAAGGATGTTTCTTAAAGGTTGAATTCACTGACAATAAAATCAGCAAATAACACGTGTTTACCTCATGTCCCACCCAGAATCCCGTTTCAACAGGAAGTGTGATGCTCTTTGACTTCCTGTATATTAATGTTGCCCCGGTTTCTGTCTCCTCAGGTGGAATCTGTATCGCTCAGTCGCTGAAGATCCCTCATGACCACAAACCCTCCGACTTTGATAAAATCATCCGCCTGCTGCTGGACACTCGCTACGCCAGGGCAGTCATCCTGTTCGCCTCTGATGAGGACATCAGGTAAATAACACACTTTATTTTAACACCGGTAAGTTGGAGGTTTAGGTCAGGTATTATGAAAGGTATACAGGTTCACCTGATGGATGCTGGTACAGCAGTTTGTCTCTGCAATGTTAAGTTGGGTTAATAAAGCACCAACACAATGTTGGGTTAACTTTACCCGTAGTTAGCAAACCACCCAAGACAATGGCTGGTTTTGACACAGTGTTAGTGTTACTTTTTTATTTTAATGTTGGGTTATTCACCACCAGTGACGGTGTATGTTTGAATCCAGGGGTGTCCTGAATGCCAGTAAGCGAGCGGACCAGGTTGGTCATTTCCTGTGGATCGGCTCAGACAGCTGGGGGGCCAAGAACAGCCCCATCCACCAGCTGGAGGACGCTGCTGTAGGAGCCGTCACCATCCTGCCAAAGAGAGCCACCATCAGCGGTAGGTTCATTTCATTAGAAGGTGTTCTTTGGTCAGCTGCGTGAAAAGAAAGGGACGGTGTTCTCGTCTCAGGAGCTGACAGTTTAGATGTTTTCCTGTTTGAGCAGAAAAGCTCAGTCATCAGTGAGAGCACTCACTCTTTCCCATTTCTTGGTTTCCTGTGACCCCAAATTGCACAGCACTCTTTTGATGATGATTATATATCATCATCATCACCGTCCTGCCAGAGAAGCCCCATCAGCACTACTGTACCTGCAGTGAGTCAGTATATCTTCGTCTGTCCTACAGCGAGGTTATTAAACTTTCACTCCATGAACAAGGACAAAGAAGTGGTTTTGTTCTACGGAGCTACACGCTGAACAGCTCTGGACATTATACTGCTTTGTTACATATGTTTTTAATAGTTGTATCTTATACAGAGGCAGGTGTTGTGCACATTGTAAGTTTAAAGGGGAAAATGCCTAATCTAAACTTAAGTCAAAACCATATTTAAGGTCTTTTCACACAGAAACAGGTCAAAGCAGTTGAAGCAACATGTAGTTCCACATTTATTGGAAATGATTCACATTCTTGCTGAGAGTCAGATGTTCAGATTGATTCCACTCTCATGTCTGTGCGCTAAATATGAAGCTACAGGGAGCAGCTGGTGAGCTTAGCTTAGCATAAAGACCTGGCTCTGTCCAAAGGGAACAGAATCCTCCTACCAGCTCCTCTAAAGTGCTCTGATTAACACGTTACATCTCGTCTGTTTAATCTGTATAAAAACTGAACTATTTGCCATTTTACTGGTATTGTGTGCCAGGCTAGCTGTTGCCCCCTGTTTCCAGTCTTTATGCTAAGCTAAGCTAACCACCTCGAAGAAGTGCCAAAGAGGCAGCCCTGAGATCATAAAGCACAAGAAGCTGATCAGAGGAAACATAACTCTTGGTTGGTCTGTCTTTTGAGAAACGCAGAACTGTACTGACTGCCTTATTCCTGCTGATGACAGCACGTAGATGAAGATGCATTGGTATCACAGCGCTGTTTAGTAACTGCAGACCGTTTGGAGCTCGGCTGTCGTATCGAACAAAGATGCTGACGGGGATACAAAGCTGCGTTTGTGGTGCCAGTTCTGCTAAAATGAAGATTTTGACTTCAAATAAAATGTGAATCCTTTGTTCTTTTCTTTTTTTTCTTGATCCACAACGTCGACAGAGAGGAGCTTAATAGGAAGCAGCCACATCTGATTTTCTTTTCTGAAATCCTCCTGCACACAAATGAAAGCCTCGCTGATCCCGTTGCCAGTGTTTTGTTGTAACGTCAGTTTCTGCCCTTTTCTTCTCCTCAGAAACATATTTCTCAGACACGCGGCGTCACTTTGAAAAACACAATCCCCGCCAGCAGCTGGATGCAAACTAGAAGCTCGGTGTGTGACCTTGGCTCTGCCTTTAGGGGCCGTTGGTGGCGCGCTCATAAACACTGTCCCCTTCGATGTGCTGTGTGACACCGTTTGTCCCCTCGTTTCTGACACATGATTTATGGAAATGGCCGTTTTCTGGGCATAAAGACGGTAGGAGAGAATACTGGGCCGTGACGGGCGGTCTGGGTAGCTGAGGTGTGAGGGCAGCAGACCCATTCAATCAGAGTATAGGACACCCAGAAACAGGGATTTGGCTTTATGATGAGCGTCATGGCCGGTTCAGCTGCAGGCCCTCATCAGCTCCTCCTTCCTCCCACTTTATTACCTGGACACACACACAACTTATACATATGCACCATGTCAGCACGAAGCTGTAACAAGGGAGCAGGATTCACCTGCTTCTTATTTTGTGCTGCAGATTTCCTCTTTTCTAACTTTATTTTTATTGATAATGAGTGGTACGTTTAAAAAAGTCAACAGGAACACACACACACTTCACTCTGCTGTGGTTAACAATGCTGTATAAAGTGTAATGTCAGCACTACTTTTTATGATTGAGTTCAGCTGCACTTGTTTTAACAAATAAATACAAACATTCCTGATTAGTTTAAATGTAATATATTATTATAATATATTACGTTACATTTGGTGAAGAGCACATTATGACTCAGAGTTTAGGACTCGAAACTCAGTTTAGGACTCGGTCCCTCCTCTGGTTACACCTCATAGGCATATAAAAGAAGTTTATATGTAGTTAAGATCCCAGTCTTCAGGTAAAGGTCAGGTCCTCCATACAGTTTCAGTCCAGTCCTCCATTTTACTGCAGCCAAAAGTATTTTAAGGAGATTTTCATCCTGAGTTTATCCAGGATTTATATATATTTTATATATATAATATGGTGTATTATAACTTCTATTCCAAGTATTTTCATTAGTTCTCCAGCAGTCTCTCGCCAACATGAAGAAAATGAAAGGACAAGCCCAGAAATCCCAGAATATCAGATTCTGTTCTTCAGGATCTGGACTTGGTGGTCTTAGTCTGGCTTTCCCAAACATCATGTCTGCAGGCCTGATTCTCTCTTTGTCTTTGATACGGACATTCGTGTCATTTTTGGATTATTGTCGTGTATAATCACGATGTTGGATGTTTGTTCTCTTTAATCTCATATGAATCAGTGCATATAAATAAGAAATGAGGTTCAGCAGCATCCGCTTCTTTGGTTTCTGTCCTACTGAAGAAATCTGAAGAAATCTACTTAAAAGGTGTTTTAAAAGAGGTAAAAGTTATAGTGCGTTTGGCTGACGGGTGTAGTGGTAATAAAGACCAGCTTTAATTGTCCTAATAATTGGACCATATTACCTTCATACATTTTGGAAATTGTGCTGCATATTTTCAAACAAACGGTAAAGATGCAGATTTCGGGGCAGCTGCCCAATTCGCCCGGTTTGTTATCGATCCTTAAAGAAACACTTTGATTTAGTCTGATCTTACTGGCTGATATCAGAGCCAACATGTCACACTGGTGGTCAGTCTGTAATAACGGTGCAGAGGACCCGGCGACAGGTGACGTATGGATGTGTATGCATTTATCCAGGCATGTCAAAAATGGGGAGCAAGAAAAATAAAACCCATTTTAAATCCGGCCTGTTGTATGAGGCTGCATGTGATTATAAATAAATCAAAATCTCATTTCAAATCTCATGTGAGGTTTGTGGTTTTGATCCAGACTGAAAAGGTCACGTTCTCTTTCATTGTCTTTTCAGAACTCAGGAAAAACATCCAACTTGTGTTTGTGGTGTAAATGCAAATTCAGAGCTGCCTGTCTGAACACAGAGCTGCTAATTGCTGACGCTGAACCCAAGAGAGGGAGCGAGAGACAAATGGAAAAGATGAGATGGAGAATGAAAGTTTGAGGGAAAAACATGTTGAGAACAAAAGAGAGACGGAGGACCGAAGATCCAGGAAGAACAGGAGCGAGAGAGAGCCGGAGCCGAGCAGAGGAAGGTGGAGGATGAGTTGATGAGGCAGAATGATGACGGCAGGCTGTGGAAGTTTCCCCCTGAGGAAGAGGACGCCTGCTGAGCCTGCAGCCTCCAGCTGAGACGGATCCACCTCCCAGAGTCAAATACGCCCTCTAATCCACAAATCTCAGGCTTTTAATGTCAGGCTGCGGAGGAGCCACGAAACCAGCGGACTGTATACAGCCAAAAACTTTCTGCTGCAAAAACAAGGTTTCTCTCGTAATGGATTTCACATCAGGTGGTTCTTACCTCCTTATCCATTACACTCATGGAACGTAGAAGTTTGGAGGGTATTATTTACCTATTTTATGTTATTACCTAATTCTGATCACGCTTTCCTGTTGGAAATATCATGAAATATGGTTCCTGAGACTCGGAATTCAGGACCGGGTTCACAAGGCCTAGAGTTTTGCCGATCCTGAGAATCCGATCCTATCTTCTCTCTGCTGTGTTTGTCCATCAGCCTGCTGGTGTTGCAGCGCCGCTCTCCTTTAACACGGCCGGCTCTACAAACGCACAGTTGTTGTATATAACGTGTTCGTCAGCGAGCTTTAGAGGAGCTGGGAGATGGATTCTGTTACCTTTGGACAGAACCAGGCTAGACGTTTCCCCCTGTTTCCAGTCTTTATGCTAAGCTAAGCTAACCAGCTGCTGTTACACATTACAGTCTGAATACGAAGGGATAGTAAAACAGCTAGACTGGCTGGTTTCGGCTCCACAGTCTCTAACCTCACGGGACGGCAGCGCACCAAAACGTGTGACCCTGTGTGACTTTTTGTTTTCAGGCTTCGCTCCACAAATTGTGTCAGTGTGAAACCAAACAAGAAGTAAACTTACTACTACTTCTTCTTCTTCTTCTCCTTCTTCTTCTTCTTCTTCTTCTTCTGCGGTTCAGGCAGAGTCGAGGAGGAAATGAACCAGAGAGAGTTTTGTGAGGAAAGACGCCTGCCTACACGCCAGCCTCCACCCACTCCTCTCCATCCTCTTTGTGTGAAACACAGAGCTGGTGGGTTCAGTGTACCCATGTGTACGCGGGAGATAGGAGGATGTGGATTTTAATCTGGCTCTATGTTTAAAACATGATCAGTATCCGCCAAGATGGATGTCCTCCTGCGCACATTTACCCGAGAGAACGGGAGGTGACGGGAGCTCACAGTCAGATTCTTTATATTGTGGATGAAGGGTTGGCAACTCTTCGCGGCTGTAGACCGGAGATGCACGTGTGAACAAAGAGAAATGTATCTGACTCCGAAGGAGGGTTTATATGACTCCATTTATTTAAAATTCCCTACACTGTGCAGGTGTCTCACCGTCTGTTTGCTTAGATAGCACAGTAGTTTATTTCTGCACCGTTCAGGAAAAAAGCAAAATATAACTGCAGAGGACAAACGGCAAAATTATAATCTCATTCAACAGGAGCTGCAGCGTGAAGAGAAGACATAATGTGTGATGTTTTCAATGAACGTGTCCAAACAATGATCTCCTGAGAGCTCCACGTTATAAATGCTGCTTTATAATTAGAGGTTATTTATCTGTTGGAGCTGAATGTAATGTGGCGTTAGAGGACAGCCAGTGTGGGATTCACGTCTTATTGCGACTGTGCTGCTCTGTACTGAACACTGTCCTGATGCTGTGGAACTAGTTTACCAGAGACAAGTGTCGGGCGTCGGTTTGTAGCTTCGTGTCGCCGGCTTGTAGCCTGCTGCAGTCCGAGCTCAGCATCAGCGTCTGACCTACGGTGATGCAGCACGCTGAGGCGTCACAGCGAGGTCCGCCCCTTTTCATTTCCTCTTTGATTCTTAAAGCGTTGAATCAGACGGCGTATGATTGGCCGCTGACACACGTCGGCTCCTCTGCCTTCGCTGCTACTTCTGTCTGTGCTGTGCGTTCAATGTGTTCTCAAGGCATCGGTAAACGACGCAACTGTCTGCGGTTTCACTGCCGCCATCCTCAAGTCCAGCAGAGAGAAGAGGTGGAGGAGGGGTTTGGTTGTTGTGTTGTTACAGACAAACGACAGAGAGACTCNAAAACCTACTTGGCAATAAATCTGATTCTGATTCTGATTCTGATTCTGACTCATGAGAGCTGCAGCTGTCTTTCTGGTTAATCGTTTGCCCGTTAAAAGGTCAGGTAAGAGTGAAAAATGTCCTCCATAGTTTCCAAGGTGACGGCGTCAAACGTCTCGTTCTGTCCGAGAAATATTCAGTTTACTGAGAAATAAAACTGAGAAGAGAAGAAGGAATAAGAAGCTGTTGGTGAAGTTTCAGTACTGTGTAACTTTCTCCATCCCTGTGTGTGTGTGTGTGTGTGTGTGTGTGTGTGTGTGTGCGTAGTAGTCCTGTGTGGACATTTAACCGTCACTTGTTCCGGCAGCGCTGTTCTCGTTGTTTTACCTTCCTCTGCCCTTAAAATGTCCCCCACCCCTCCTCCGCCCCTCCTCCGCCCGCTGCAGTCTCCTCTGGGCAGGTGGAGAAAGTGTTGACCTTTTCTACTTTTAGAGAAAAACTGTAAGTCTTCCACTTGAGACTTGGCTGTAGTTATATTCTGACTTACAAAGTGCTTCTTTTATTACATTCACTATCAGCAAAGTATCACAAGCAGCCTAACATTATGCAGAACGTCTCATATCGTTATACTACCAGATCATTATTATTGATACCTCGACTGATAAAGTAAGTGATGTTTTAATGTTGCAGCTGGATTAGACTTATTTTAACTACTGAATATAACTGTCCTCTGTACATGAGCGACTCACAGACAGTGTAGAGGTTTGTCCACAGGTCACCGCCCGATCTGCTGCGGAAACCCCGTACAAAAACATGTTTATTTAATAAGGAAAAATGTAATCTTCTATTTCATTAGTGGCATATATTATAAATTCCTTACAAAACCAACAAAAACGTGTATTTTTTTCATAAGAAAAGAACAAATTGGGTTTCCGGTACGGATCTGGCACACGCACGCACGCACACACACACACACACACACACTACTCTCTCTGAGGCAGAACGCTAACGAACTTCCTGTCACATGACACGAGCTCATTATCAGGAACAGCCACTAGGGGGAGCTGAAACTGCAGTGACTCTTAACTATCAGCTGAACATTTACTGTAACAGAACAACACTGTAAACTGTTGTGATCTGTAAATAACTCAAGTTGTCAAATGTGGAGAAACAGAAAGTATTTCCCTCTGAGTTGGTGGAGGACTGGATCCATAATCCATCAGTAAGCTCTTTGATACCACAGGTGAGCATCAGGTACGACGGAGCCCAAATCTCCATGAAGAGACTCTTCATATTTATTACCAATATATGATGTGGACTGTTTTCTAAAGTGGCGTGAAAATCAGAATTTAACACCACATTAAAGGTGATGATGGAGCTTTAGTTTGTGCTGTTCGGCCTCGGGTGAAGAGAAACGTGTCATCGCTTGTTGTGCTCCAACATGTCTCCTCCTCCTCCTCCTCCATCCCCGCGTGAAGCCTCCGTCACCTCTCAAGCCTCTGTTTTCTTTTCAAGCTGAGCATTAGTCTTATCTTAAATAAGGCCATCAAATGGCTTTTTCCAGTGGTTTCCCCGCTCGGGGCTCGGCTAAATAAGGACCAGTAATTGACTTTTGTTCACTGGTTTGCTGGCTCCGGCCCCGGCAGCAGGTTCGGCTGTGACTGGGGCCCTTGGCACTTTTGATTTTGGCCATTAGAGTCGGAGCCGTGACCCCTCGTGGCTTCTGTTCGTTGGTTTGTGCTTTTTATTCTTATTCTGTCCAGCAGAGAAGAACTGTGTCCTACCAGGAAACATTTCATCCACCGTGAGAGTGCAACAAAACCAAAGCTTTCCCAAAACACAGACTGTCAGTATGAGATCTCACTTACTGAGGTGCTGAGGCCGCATTTCTACCAGAGTTCATATGCAAATACACACATTCACATGCACTAACATGGAAGCTAGGCATGTCAGCAGATATGCACAGATAACGCTCTCTGATTACATATGAAATGCATTTGTGTCTGGTGCTTTGACATCTGAGAGTGGATCTGTCAGGAGTTAATGATCAGGTGGTGGGTTCTTCATCGCCCCGGGTTCAGCACACACCCCGGTCCAGGAGGGGTCGGCTCGGTGCAGGGGCTTTAGCTTTACCTCCGTCAGGAGAGGAGAAATACTCTGCTGCGTGTTCTCTGCTGGCTTGCTAACGTTAGCCACGTAGGCCCACACCGAGGAGTCACCTGGCTTTGTTTAGAGCTGGAGGTGAGAGCTGTGTGCAGTCGCTGAGGCTAATGCTAAGCTAGCTCCCTCCAAACTGCCTGCTGCCTGCTGCTGGTTAAACAACGACGTCTGGTTTTCTATTTCTACACGTGTTAAATACAGAAGACGAGTGTGTGTGTGTGTGTGTGTAGGAGTTGGTGTGGTTTAAAGGCGCCTTTAACGGAGCTGCTGAGAAACGAAAGTAAATTAATTCTTTTTTCAATAAGTAAAGAGAAACTGATTACAGATTAGAGAACACGTATCCTGAAGAACTTCTCACCAGATTAGTTGAGCAGCTGAAGTTAGGGACCGTCTTACAAGAAGGTTGCATGCAAGATGACCAAACCAATTTTATTTCCATCTGGTCCTCCTCCCACTGCACGCACAACCACCTTTTGCTTTTTAATGTGACATTTGAGACCAAGACCAACTTTTGTCCCATTATTATACAGCACCTTAATGTACAACATGACCCAGTGCGTTTCTGACTCCACAGACCTGCTGTTGTGTTTCCACACAGACCACTAACAGTTATACAGCTTTTATTAAGACTCAGTTTGGACTTTTTTCTCTTTTTTGAAGGTAGGGTTCAAATACATACTGTGCTTTATTATTAGATTGATTCAGATCGAGCTGTGTGATGAGCAGATGCAGGCAGAAGCTCTGTGTTCAAACATCTCTCTTTCTGTGACGCCGCCATGAGACAGCGGTCAAGTGTTGAGTAAGAAGAGGAGTTTGGTGTGAAATAAAAGCCCTGAGCTGCTGAAGTTCCTGGATTTCTCTCACTTTTCAGTCTTGAAACTGCAGTCAGTAAATTCTGCTGCAGTTCACAGAGTTCAGGGTCGTATGGACCCTGCAGCCTTTCACTGCCCCCGAGCCAACACCACAAACAGTGCAAACATGACACGTACGATACTTGTTTGCAAAGCACATATTAACTGTGCTGTTCAAATGAACTCTGACCTGAAGCTTGCCGCCCTCATATAGCTGATGTTAGCTGAGCCTGAAGGAGTAGGCTTCCCCCAGGAGCAGGAAGGAGACTTTGACTTCGGAAATGTTTCCACCGGGTCGTTTCATTAGCACCCCGCTAAGAAAAGAGCTCTCCCAGGTGTTACAGATCGTGCTGTTCGCTCAGAGACGGTGTTCATGTTAAAAATAAAAGAAGATGGTAAGATGCCCCCGAGTGTGTTACATTTTCATTTTAAAGACACCGCTACAACCTCTTTAAACGTTTGTCTAACACTTTGTGAGTCGGAGCGACTTGGCAGGTGCTGTGATACCTTCGCTTTGTGCACCTTGCTGTGTTCCCCCACCACCTCGCAAGCGCTCTGTATGCTGTAACACATGCAGCACATAGCCTGAGAGTTAACTCACGTACCCTGCAGCACCAAACACCGTCTGAACAGAAATATGCACCCACTTGTAGATTCCTATAAAACCTCGGTGCAACGTTTGGATCTTTCTCTCGCCTCGCCACTTTCTCTGATGCTGAGCAGCGTCTCTATCAGGTATAAATACATCAGCTGTATGGATCTGTGTTTACCTGATCGCATGCTGCAGAAGCAGCCATGAAATACAGTTTTTTACAAGGCTGCACTTCTTAAAATAAGTCCATATTTAAGAAGAACTTGATTTAGTCAGTGTTGAACTAAAAGAAAGTTCTTTTGAAGATTTGAATCATGAAATGTGGATCCTAGAACAAACTATTTATCAAAGTAAAGCGTGTTATAAACCTGCTTTGATTATTCTATTAATCACCTTCCTGTTGCATTTGTCTTCATCTCAACACAATGACCACCTGGACTAGAACCCTGCAGGAGAGAGAAATGGTAAATGAAGGAACTTTAACATATTGAAACAGCTTTGGTGCCATTTTCTAACATGGTTTGCATGTTCTAACAGCGACCAGGCCATGTTCCCATTGTTCTTCTAACAGTCACCTTTGCCTAAATACCATATTTCCTCTGTAAAGTTAATGTGTGGTGACAAAGTCAGCTGTGACTTATTCACTCAGAGTCCAGAACACACACAAGCCAGACTCTCTAGCCTTTAGGCCGCCACTTCCCACAAATACACATCAGTGACTGTATTGCGATCGACGTGATCGACACAAAAAATGATCAATCACAGAGAAAGTTGCTGTCACAGCCTCCGGCCGTCACCGAGCTGCTCGACGTCATCGTTTAGCTCGGTTTTCCCGACACACAGTTTAAAGATTTACACACTCTGCTGCGTCAGTGTCGGGTGGAGGAGGCCTCTGAAACACTCAGTGTCTCCTCAGTTCACTGTTGTCTTTCGTGAATAGTTTGATCATTTGAACACACACACACACACACACACACCAGGAGCACCGGGGCGTGCCGGTGCTTACCGATGATTACGGCTTCGGCCTCTGGGAGTGTTGGAAGAAATGCTGGCTGCACACTTCAGTGAGCGTCAGCGGCCCTCAGCAAAGACTCTCAGATTCATTATGATGTTCACATTCGTCAGATCCAACAGCAGCTGCAGCGGCAGCAGACCCCTTTAAGAAGCTGCCGCTTATACAGTCTTCAGATGTTACTGTATAATCTGTGGTTAGTATTGATCGATGACTTAAGGTTCAGTGATCCGGAAACTTCAGGAGCATTTGAGATTCACTTCAGTCTGTTTGCCAGCCATGTTGGCAGAGATTAAAAACATGGAATCAGACACCTGTAGAGGTGTCAGCTAATACCAGTACATTACTCCGATACGAACAACGGCTGCATGTGAGCAGCAATGTTCTGCAGATCAGTTAAAGCTGATGTTCCACAGCTCTTAGTTTTACTCATGAGCCCATATTAATATTAATATTATTAATAATAATAATAAACTTTATTCATTTACATGGTTGAACCAGCATTTAAACACTTCAGGAGGCAATGAACAAATAAAAGGTAAAACCAATCATAATTATAATAAACAGATACAACATGTTGGAAATAAAACTGGCATTAATAAAAAGCCGTTAAAAAGATAGTGAAGTGATTTAAAAGATGTAGACGGCTGAAGTTAGGGACCTTCTCAAAAGTGACCAAGGGAGCTTTCAGGTTCCTCTCTTTTTTTTTCGTAAGAACTTTATTTATGTCAGGACCTCCTCGTGGACAGTCCAAATAATAAAACATGAACAACTATTTCAAATGACACAGCATCGCTAAAACAGAAAAGGCTGAACCATCAGAAA
>LKNJ01004756.1:0-28831 GCA_002120245.1 Maccullochella peelii | reverse complement strand
CCTCCCTCATCTTTTTAAGTGGGAGAACTTGCACAATTGGTGGCTGACTAAATACTTTTTTGCCCCACTGTATTATCACCTTTTAAAGCTGATATAGCAAATGTGTTTAATTTCCTTTATTCATTATTTTGAAGCCCTTTAACTGTGTGGTTGATGCAATACCACCACACTACAGATTAGCATTATATGTCATATACGATGACATAATGAAACAAAAATAAATATGATTTGGTGTTGAAGAAATTACCCTAAAGGCTAATTCTAAACTCTAGTCCTCAGTCTGCAATGGAGTGCAGCACATAAGCCAGCGCCCTTGCTAACAGTAATGCCAATGTGGTATTAGCCATTTCAACACCTATGACATATTGTGTCTGGGCTTTACTCTTTAGTCATTTCTCAACAAGTCAAGGAGACACAGAGGCTCAAAACAAAATCCCCATTGTCATAATCCCCGGGGCACAGCCCTAAGGACTTCAGAGAGAGAGTGAGGGAGGAGAGAAAAGAAGAGTGTAAGAAGACAGAGAAATAAAGTAGAAAGAAAAAAAGGGAGGAGGGAGGGCATCTACTGTATGTATTTGATGCTGTCATAGAAAAATGTTGTGAGAAAGAGGGAGTGAGCCAGAGGGAGAGGTGGGTATAGGGAGAAAAAGGGGTTTTCCTCCTTGTCAACCACCTCTCTGTAGCTGATTTATAGTTTGTCAGCTGTGGGCACTGTGTTACTGTCTGTGTGCTTTTTGTGTGTGTTTGACACTGTATGACTGAATAAATGTAGGGCAGGGAAGTAGTGTTTTGTTTTGTTTTTTGTTGTTTTTTTCACAAGCAAATATCTGCAAGACGTTCAGAGATGCATAGCTGTTTTATTAATTAATGCCAGTATGCTGACAAAAGCAACACACACACACACACACACACAGAGTCAGATTACTTAAACCCTCCAAGTTTCTGGAATGCACTGTCATCAGCCACTTGTCAAGTCAAAACTCAATCTCATGTAGAAGAGAGGAGAAGAGAAGAGACTAAATCTGTTCTGTGCTCCAAATTTTTCAGTCGTGAAACTGAACCCTGGCAATACCAGTGGGTTTCACAGTTAAATATTATCTGTGTAAGTAGTGGGGCAGGAAAACACACAGCAAATCTGCACCTCACTCTGTAGAATTTGCTACAGCAGCTTAACAAAGAAAAAAACAAGAGGAGAAAATCCCACCACACAAGAAGAAAGGGATTAAGAGGATGAAGCAACTTTGTTTATACAAAGATAGTGATCAGACAAAGGCTTCCTGTAGATAACAATGCTGATCAAGACAAATCTGGCAACATCCAAAGTGTTACCTAACCTGTGTCAGGTAACAGAAGAGATTCTCTGTCAGAGAGAGACAGGAAGAAAGAAAGCATGCCCAACACTCCCCTTTCCACTTTAAAGAAACTATGCTATCTCTGACTGTATCTGTTTGGAGATAGTTGGTTCTTTAGCCTTGAGGCTACACTCAGAAGGTTCATCTGAAGTTACAGGGTTATTATCTTTCCATCAGGATGCACCTACAGCAATCTCCCAGCACCTTTAATTGCTTCCTCTCAGCTATTGGAATCACCAGGCTGGAGACGACCTGCTGCCACAGTAATAAGGACCATTTTGGAGCAAAACAGACTGATCTCAAAAGAAGTCTCCATTTATTATTTATTTATTTTAAAAGTGTTTCAAATGCTAGATATAATTACCTCCAATGTGTCAATTTGAAAACGTTTTTTTGTGTGTAGAAAGTCTTCCCAATTGTATGTCTAATAGAAAACTGCTATTTTAGCCATTCATTTTTGTACTCCAGCAGAGTAGTTGTGCTCTGTGTGTGTGTGTGTGTGTGTGTGTGTGTGTGAGAGAGAGAGAGAGAGAGAGAGAGAGAGAGCATAGATTAGGAACACTGTTATTTGTACAACAGTTCCCTCTGCTGACTATATATAGAAATTGAACAACACATTGAAGCAAATATAGTATGTACTCGCTACAAATCCACTACAAGTAGGCTACTGGTCACACAATTCATGTCATTTAGCGGTGTAGGACAGGTGACGGTGTTGGCATTGCCACCTTGTGCATTTGGGCGTTATGCATTTGGAGACGACATTCTGCAACTACTTGACTTCAAGAGGAAAGCGAAGTGCAGGTGGACAGGTTTTCAGAGAACATTATCCGATCATAAGCGTCAAAAGGGAGTTCCCTGACCGGGAATCGAACCCGGGCCGCGGCGGTGAGAGCGCCGAATCCTAACCACTAGACCACCAGGGACTGGTACGAAAGGGGATAAACTTTGTAGATCTTGTAGTTAAGTCTAATGTAGTTAGTTAGTTCAATTGTTACGTGAAATGTGTCACTGAGGTAATGTATACTTATACTTGCGGGGTTGTCCGGTGTGTAAGAGTTTGAAAACATAAAATAGACTATCAGTGAGTACGTAAACTACACGGTTACACTACACCTACTTGCCGGTACACGCTGTAGCAGTAGAGTCTACGCCCCCGTATAGCCTAATGAACTGCCTGAAGCAAAATCCGAATTACCGGAAACATCATATTTCGGCAGAGAAAAAAAACAAATATACAACTGAACACCTGTATTACTCATATTAAATTGAATACATACTAAAATTTGACTGCGCTTACAACGTAGCGAGACATATTTAATTTTAGATTAACCGGCATATCACAAAGCTCCACCTGTGGGGTCCTGGCTTGGGTCCTTGGTCAACGTGCGAGACGCGAAAATGTGAAGTTGTTTTGAACCTGCTTGGAATTTGTGTGACCGGGACATGCTCGTCAATTAATGTTATATAAAATAACGGCTTTGAGGTTTCGGAATTTGTCTTACCATGATGCCAGGGGACAGTCAGTCCAAAACGGTATCAATCGCCGCGGATGCGACTGTTGGAAACTGTCAAAACTGCTCTGTCTTGCACCAGGTCAGATCATCTTTCTATGACAGAAAAGTCAATTTAAAAGTAGTCTTTTATCTTTGTAGACTGAACATAAACAGTCTCCAACGATTGCGACACTTTTCATGTATTTTTATGTTATCAGCGCAAGTGAACTGTTTGTAATTCTTAATTTCCCTGTTTGTTTTTGTTTTGTTTCTTCCCGTCTCTTATTACAGAGCCTGAACGAATATGTGTCGTCATTTCTGGCACTGAAACAGAAGATTACGGTTTCGGAGTGAGTGTTTAACGAATGACAATTGCCATGGTGACACGTTTCATCATAAATAAACACAGTCGTGACATTAAGTTGGACACTAGCAATACTAAAAGCCAGTCTTTTCAAATATCTAACACCGGTCAATATTCAGGAAACACATTTTGTACTCAGATTTCTGCGGAGCCCGGGCAGGTATCAGGTGTAAGGTAGCTTGTTCAAATACTAATAATTTGTGCGTAGCCTACAAGATGTTAGCTAATTATTAATTTGTTCCTAACGTTTCTTAACGTATGTGTTGTCTATGGGAATTTGAGAAAATTAATAGCAAAACAACCCAAAAACACTTTGATCACTCTGTCTGTAGTTTCTAAGTGATGGAAATATTTGAAAGGGAATGTTTAACAAATGAAATTGACTCTGGCTTTTGAATAAAGCGTGACTTCATGTGCTTATCTTCCTGTGTAGATACCTGTTGGTGGTGGTCTGAGTATGAATTTAAATGAATTGTTTTAAGCTGAAACATAATCTAGAGACAGATATATATTTGAAAACCAAGTGTCAACCAACAAAATTAGTGCAAAGACACCTGTCAGGATGTAGTTGCTTTATGAAGAATAAATGCACACAGACATTCATGTTGCATGCAACTGGTTTTAACATGTTCATGTCCTCAATGTGTTTTTCGCAGTGACACCATCAGGCTTCAACAACAACTGGAAGAGCTACAGATCAGATTGGTTACTCTGCAGAAAAAGACAGCAGATTATGAATCTGTGCAAGCAGAACTGCAAGAAAATAAGGTATGCCCTTTCTCTGTCCAGTCAATAATGTATCTGTCTCTAAATATTAGTGCTACATTATTATTATTTTTGGTTTGTTTTCCGCTGTAATGCTGATATTCACACTGTTTATTTTGTTATAGGGTGCTCTTAAGGCCTATGGACAGATGTCTGAAGAGATGGAAAAACTGAAGCAGGAAAACAGCAAGACAATGGCAGAGTAAGAAATAATTTTGTCAGAGAATAATAATTTAATGCTATCATCTTTGTGGTAAAATGTTAACTCGTATTTTTCATACTCCCCAGGAATAAGAAGCTTGAAGACCAGCTGAAGGATGTGAAAGGTACTTTGCATTCACATGCGGTAACTTTTACCAGTGATGTGTTGCATGATTTTTAAATAATAATTAGTTAAAAATGTGTTAAATGCACCCCTGATTTTTGCTAAATTGTCTTTCAAACTCTTAGAACTGACAGAAACACAGTCACTTGAAAATGCACAGCTGAAGAGGGAAAAGGCCGTAGTAGAAAATGATTTGCTGAAAACACAGGTAAGCAAAAAAAGTGCTCTCCAAATACGCTTGAGATATTTGCATTTGCTGTAACTCATAACAGACAATGAATGGACCATTGTTCTGATCAAATGTAGCTCAGGAAACTTCCTAATCTTTGTAAATTTTTATTTTTACCTCTCTAGACATCTTTGAAGAAATCTCAGGCACAAGCAGATCAAGTTGAAAAATTGATAGAGGACAACGCCAAGACAACAAGCATGTAAGAAGTTACAGTTACATTTATTTTTAAATTGGACATTAATGAGAGTCATGTCATTCTCTCTCTTGGTGTGTCTTGTTGTGTTATTTGTTATGAGACTTCAATTAACCTTGTGTTACATTATTATTATCCATGGTTTGTTGTTTATCTTCTTTTGTTTGTGAGTAAACAAATTATGCTAAAAGGGTCCATGCTGTTTTCTCATCAACAGAAAGGACAACCTTGAAAATAAAGTTAGAGTGCTTCAAGGTTGGTATTAAAAATTGGATTTCACGCAATATAAAGAGTTATTTTATCTTCATAAGGATGCCTTGGATCTGTGGGTATGTATGACAGTGCTTGTTTGGTGGTTTAGCGATACATATTTTTGTCCTTATTTCAGACTCAGTTTGCAAACAGAATCATCAAATTGACCAACTGACCAAAGATAAAATCCTGCTGGAGAGAAATATTGATGACCTCCAGGTGCAGTAATGACCGTTATTAATGGCAAATTGGTGAAAATATTTGTAATACTGTTGAACTGACCTTTCTTTATGTACAATTTCAATTAATTTGTAGGCGAGACTGATGAAACTGGAAAGAGAAAGGAGCAAAGGTAAACAAGCAACAGCTTCATTTGCAAATACAGTGTTACAATGATTTCTTATTCTGCTGTGATCAAATGTTTCTTTAAGAAGTTAGCTTTTCAGTAAATGAGAAAAATGGCTAAAATGACCAAATGTTACATGTTTTTTAATTGGGTTTCAAAGGCCCTAATATAAAGGATGAAACGTTTACCCTCATAACCTAGTTCATTTGATATATCTATATCTATATCTATATATATCTATAGATATATATCTATAGATATATAGATATATAGATATATATAACCATATATAGATATATATATATAGACCATATATAGATATATATATGGTTATTTTTTCCAATAATGGCAGTGTCTTTTTCTGACTTAAAATTAAATTGAAGTTCAAATTTAAACAATATCCCAATTATTTCTCAACAGAATATAGGAGCACATCAAGTCAAGCAAGTGCACCCGAGGAGCCTAAAATTGACAAAGGTATGCAGTTGGTTTCAATTTTTTTCATTTATTACATTAATTTGACGACCTAATCACATGCATTAATGTGATGCACGATTGTTTGATTCTGTTTTTCAGAAAAGTTCCGGATGCTGCTAGAGAATTTGTGGGCATGTGTAGAACCTCAGCAGCAGCACTCTGCAAACCTTTTGCACTTTCCTGGTGAGGCATCATTAAGCCCTCTTGTATATCTGTGTATTATCACTGACAGTGTCCTCACTTTTAAATAACACCAATGACTTTAGGTTTTTAAGTTTTGTTTGTATTTCTTTCACCATTTGATCCGTCTACATCATGCATGCAATTCTCTCTTTTATTCTTGTAATTTCAGAGTCCAGTTTTAAGCAAGTTCTACCCTCCTCTCCACAAAATATACCTCGCTCAAACCTGAGTAACACGTCCCAGTTTGCTTCTCACAAGATCAGTGAATCCCACAGTTACCCCATGCAGGCAAAAGCCACTTATACACAGTTAAAACCCTCTCCTCCTGGGCAGAAAGCCATCAAGCATCAGACATCTCTGCAGACAAGTCCCAAGAAGCAAACCGACACTCCCAGAAAGAGCAAGCGATTGTCCAAAGAACACAAATCTAAGGAGGCATCCACTGACTTAGGCAGCTCCAAATTTGAGGACATAATGAAACTGTTCAAACCAATGCCTCCCTGCATATCACCACTACTAGATTTGGTGAGAATATATTATATTTCATGTAAATGCTTTTTTTTTTTTTTTTTACTAATATGCAGCTTCCTCTGTTTTTATTTATGATGTTAAGATGCTGTTGCAGTGTCTTTATATAATACATGTACAATGCAAGAATTCGTATTATAATCACAATGAATGAACAAGCTGTTTAAAATGAAGTCACAGAAAATAGAATGTAAAATCACTTTCCAAAATATATATTTGTGTCAACTACTTCAAGACACAGCTGGTTAGTTTATCCTAAACTTAATCTGATGGTATTTTTTTTATTTAAAACTGAACAAAATACTGTTTGTATAGTGTGTCATTGTGAATTGACTGAATTTAATTATGATCAACTGAGAAATGCACAAAATACAGATTTTTCTTGTATAACTTTAAATTAAGTTTGCTAAGCTCCTGTAATGTATTTCCAAAGTGGTCAATTTAGCACTTGCATTTTGTCTTGCCTTCTGATTTATCTGGCCGTGCTCAATGTGCCATGATGGTTGTATCTTACTGCAAATTACATTTTTTCTTTCCTTCTTTCAGGACACAGAGATGGAATCCATGGAGACAACTGATGGAGAAAAGGAAAACAATCCCAATACCTCTGATGACTCTGTTTCTCTTCAACAAGAGGTGTCCTTACTGCTCACATCAGTGTTAAGCCACAGTCCAAAATCTTCTTCAGTACCAACAGAGGAGAATTTGGACTTGCCAGTGGTCACAACACAGGAAGTGGAACACATTTCCAATGAAAATTACTCCAAAGACTTGGGACAAGATGAGTTGAGTGGCATTACTATAATGAAGGACAAAAGCAGTACAGATGGTGAAGAAATGCATCTTCAAAAAGACATGCAGACTGACCAGGAGCCAGCAGCTGTGCATTTAGTATCAACTTCATCATCCTCTTCTTCTTCCACATCAGACATAACAATGTTGGTTGAGATTGTGTCGTTAACCACTGAAAGTCAAGACCTATCCTGCAGTGTAAATCCCAATAGCAGTGGTGCCAATAGCATCTCTGAAACTGAAAATGCTTTAGGAAAGGCAAAGGAAGATCAGTCAGAGACTATTACAAGGATGGATGTAGATGCAAGTCCTAGTGATGTTACTAGTGCCAAAACAGTGACTTCTGATGGTGGAGAGTCACCCAGAAGAAGTGATACAACTGTAATCTCTGAGGAAGATGTACAGCTGGTTACTTCCTCTGTTACTTCCTCATCATTAATTGACTCTGTGAGAGACACCGAGGTTACAAATACAGAAAATGGCTCAGAAATTGGGAAAGGTCATCAGGACTCTTGTGGTTTGGGACAGGGCAGTCAAGATGCCACAGTCCTTGAGCCCCAGGAGACTAAAGGGTGTCAAATTGACACAGACATGCCAGAAGATAACCCCTGTTTGCCAAGCAGCAGTGACGGCATCACTAGTGTCTCAAATAAAAATGTTGAAGGGAGGCTTGAAAATGATGCTTCCATAAAACTTCTTGGGGAAGAGGATGGGAATGAAGCACAAGGAACCGGAGAAGTTGATGTAACAGTGTCTCCATCAGAGTCAAACACTTCTAATAGACCAACGTCTCCTCATAAGTCTCCACTGTTGAAGATGGAAGATGACGAGCCCCATGCTGACCAGGAATCTGGTCAAGCAAATGTTGAAACTCCTTCAAAAAAGGATGCTGACGTAGAGACATTGAACAGTGAAATACTAGCTGATCATGGGCCTTCCCTTTCTGACAGAGAGACGAGGACTGTTAACTGTGAATCTTGGAAGGAAAATACACATTCTCTGTGCAGGCAGTTGAGTCCTACATGTCTGTTTCCCACTGTAAACTTGCAGGGTTTGGAAACTCACCCGAACCCAGAAAAAGAGAATGTCATTGTTAACATTGAACACATTTCAACGGACAAAAAAACCCTACAGCCTGTGCCCAATTTAGAGGAAGAAGGTGTCATTGAAAAGGCTGTTGTCACAGACCTGCCTCAGGACAGCATAGATGCAAGTAACAATAAAGTGAGCAAATGTAAATTGGGCACTGTTGGTCCTATTACCTCGTTAAAGCAGAGTGCTGCTGCCACAAATGGACAAAATAAATGTTTGGAGTCATGTACAAACGTGCTTGAAAAACAAAGCCCACATATGATCAGAGAGGAACGACCTAGCCCAGTGGCAGGTTCAACTGCAGCTCAACCCCCAGAAGGCATAGACCAAGTTCGCTCTGAAATGGGATCTCCACTTCCTTGTCTCCTAACCCCTCTGAACACACCTCCAAAGGCGGGCAAATCAATCAATCCAAGGCAGGCTATTGGGAAACTCTTATTCCCCTCGCCCATGGATAGATTGGCTTCGCCTACCACTCCTGTCCAGGCCCACTTGACATCCAACAGTCAGCAGCCGAGTTCCTCATCTCTAAACAGTCCCCTCCTTTCAAACGGAGTCCCTTCATCACCACTTCAGTTCGGCTCTGCCACTCCAAAACATGCCGTGCCAGTTCCAGGCCGCCTGCCCTTGACAGTAATGAATCCTTCCTCGTCGTCTTCCTCCAGTCCATCTCAGGAAAACTCCATGAGGATTCTTGACACCATGTACCCAGAGCTCTCTGCCCATGCCCGAACTCTGAGCATTCTCAGAGGGAATGTCAGTCTCAGCATTTGTTCATCAGATGGTGGAACATTACCTACAACAACCGTCTGTCAGATGTCTGGCTTTAAAACTATTAACTCCACTTCAACAGCCTTCACCAAGACTGAAATGAGAGGAGAAAAAAGACAGGCCATCAGTTTGCCTCAACCCAAAAACAGCAAATGTCTCAGGCTAGATAGCTGCTCTCCTACGGTCAGTCACAAGCAGGTGCCTTCCTCCTTCTCAAACAGTGAAGAGGAGACCACCTCACCCCAGACTCTGACGCTCAAACAGCTCAAAAATGAGGCAACCTCTCCGTCCATGGAAAGTGGAGAACCTGCAGAGCAAAATCTTATAGTTAACTTTTTAAAGAAAATTGAAAACCAGTGTTTTGATCTGTTGCCTGTGATCCAGAGCCACCTGTACGTTGGTAACCTGCCCAAAAAGCCTGTGTTGAGAGACGAGGAGAAGGAGGTTATCGCTGAGATTTGTCAAAACAGCTTGGTGAGTATACAGGTTTATTTGACTCATGTATTGAATTTTTTCACTCTTGCCATTCATCCGCTGGCCTTATTCTGACCCTTTGCATTGTTTTTCAAGTGTAAGTAACAGTATATTCTTGAGAGAAACTTGCATGTTCAGGTGATCTCTTTGAGGTTATTTGGTACCTGATTTAAAATGTCATAATTCTTAACTGAACATATGTTTAACTACTACAAATACTTTGGGTGTCTATCCAAATTCCCATTGATTGTTATTCAAATTATGACAGTGAGGTTCGTTTTGTATTCACCAGCAGTCAAAATTACAGGAAAATGTTCTCGCCATGTGTAAACCAGATGCAGTATCCCTAGAAATCAAGGAGACAGAAGATCTTAACAGACTTGCATTGTATTACTACAACAATCTTTAAGCTAAAACAAAAAGTATTCTTGTTGACAGAATTGGCTCTTTCCCATAAGTACTTTTG
The DNA here is from genome assembly GCA_002120245.1 of Maccullochella peelii. Lineage (NCBI taxonomy): Eukaryota > Metazoa > Chordata > Actinopteri > Centrarchiformes > Percichthyidae > Maccullochella > Maccullochella peelii. The sequence continues at coordinate 18,723 of LKNJ01004756.1, read as the reverse complement.
TCACTTGCTTATGGTTTAATAAAGAAATAAAAAGAGCCATAGTAGGCACAGTCTTTGTATGAAGGAAGTAAAGGTGTGAAAATATATATATGACAAGTGCCTCAGAAGATGAAGTGTGTTGTTTTCAAAAGTCTGCCATCCATGTGACATGAACTTTATATGCATGTTGTCTCACTTTTCTCTTCAGCTTAAGGCAAATGATATTATTGTGGCCATCCTGAACAAACTGAAAGCAGAGAACAGAGACCTCAGCAGGAACTACATGCAGGCCCTCTGCAGAGTCTACACAGGGATCTGCAGACAGAAGGAAGACTGGGACAGGGCTCACATCCTGGCCTACAGCATTCTCACAGAAGGTTAGCAATTTGTGTCATACTCTATTTCTTAAAGCCCTCACACACCCTTGATAGGCCCGCACAGGTACTTTAACTTATTGTGGCCAATTAAGCCCTTTCTCTCAACTGTGAAGACTGCCTTTATTGCACCTAGATTTTGTTTCATTCAAAGCCATTGTACAGCCATTGTAAGTCAAGTTCAGTTTTTATTGTGTATTCGACTTTTAACTGGAAACCACTCTAAATACTGTCATCTTTATGCCACCTTAGGCATCACGTTTTTTCTTTCTTATTCCCTACTGCAGATTTCCCAGACTCTGCTAAGCTGATTTTGTTCATGGTGACAACATGGCCCAGTGTTCTCTCACACCGTAGCTCTCTGTGCCAGGCAATACATGCTGTCACCAAACTGAAAGCACAAGAAAACCTCCTCAGCTGCCTTTCAGCATTCCTTGGTTGGGAGAAGGTGAAGTATCTGTAGAGCTGGGGATCTACATTTGTCATATATATATGCATTTTAGCTTTATACACTGTTTGATTTCTAACCTGTCTGACCTCATGGTCTTTATCACATCATCTCTTCTTTCCCTGCTTTCCCATCTGTATCCTCTCGAATTAAGTACAATGAACCCTCTAAAACCTAATCTCCCTGTATCGCTGCAGAGCCCTCCCTGTGACATTGACAAGCTGATCTCCAGAACACTCTCTGATATTCGGTCCGGGTCAAGCCTGTCTTTCACTAAACACAGTCGGTACGGGGACGACCTGGGGACGGAGGCTTGGGAACATGTCTTCACACTGAACCTCCTTTGTACACACAAGAAGTGGAAGTGGACCTATGAACATGTCTTGGGGTATGTTCTTTTTTCTAACTTGAACCTGCAGTTCTTAATGGTGTCATTTAATTCACAGTTGTCTTCCAAACAAAATATAAATAATCATGTACAACTTGGTTAAAGAAGTTCTCCATTTTTTTAAACAAGCACCAGGTGTAATCATCAATCTGCAATCTGTTCATTTTGCTTTGACAGCAAGGAGTTGTGGCCAATAATGAACACATGGGTGACACAACCCAGAGATCAACAAGCACCCTTCTCTGATGTGACTGTCGCCACTGTACTCCGACTCATAGGTCAGTTGCTTTGTTAATTTACCTGGGTGTTAACCATTACCTGAAGGGATTTGTATTTGAACAGTCACCAGAGGACAGCTGAGAAATTTGTTGTCTTTTTGTTTTAAATAGGACGCCTCGGTCAACAGGGGATCAAAGAGAGGTGTGTTTCCTCTGTGGTGACTGTCGCTAACGTCATCAACACGTTTGGTAGGCATGGACAGACTGAAGGTACGAAATATGAGAAACCCTGATGAATACAGAATGATTCAGTTTGGCTGTAACTAATACACTGTCTCTGTTGTGTGCTGAGAGCACTGCCAATTTCCCCCACACCTGCCTTTCATTAATCAGGATTTTTGAAACACAGATCTGATGTTTATCTTTCCAACTGTGTGTACTTAAACCGATTCCAGTATGTGTATCTCACCCTGCCATGTTAAAGTATATTTGCATGGTTGTATTTATTTGTCATAATTGTGCCAAATAAACTTTTTAAAAAAGGAATGCTCTGATGTGAAAGCGAAAAGGCCATCCAGCAGATGTATTTGCATTACGAATTCTAATGTTGTCATGTCTTTCTCTCCCCAGGTGTGCCATGGGAGGTCCAGTTAGCAGCCATCTACTGCATCTATGAACTGTCTCCCTGCAACCCCAAACAAGCCCTGGATGCCCTTGCAGGATGGAGAGGAGAAACATCTCAGAGTGTCCCTCCTGCTGTTACAAGCTGCATTAACCAGTTAGCCTCTGTCTGCAGACAGGTCAAGAGCTGAGAGAGACGCACATGCTGTACAAAGCCACATAGACATGCACGTCAGTCTGTATCTATTTTAAAGACAGGGTGAATGAAAATTCCATCATGCACCTCCAAGTTCATTTTAACTTGCTGACTGGCAACCTATAGAGCTGTTTACAATATGGGCACATGAACGGTCACAAATGGGTTTTGTGCTCTTCTTAATACAGGGTGTCTGGAGGTTCGTACTAAGTCTTAATTTGAAATGTATTGTCAAAGACAGTTTCAGACAACATTTGTTTGGGTTTTTTTTTTATGTGCACTTCTACTTTGATATTAACATGTCATTTACATGTAGCAAATGTTTCCTCAATTTTTAATGTTACAGGCATGTAAAAATTGGTTTCCTAAAATTTTTAACTGTCCACACCCTGTAATAAATGTACTGGGATAACTCCCTGCCTTTTTGCTATACTCAGGTAATGCTCTAAAATATTGTTAAACATGTACATACATGTGTGTTCTGGTTTAGCTGTGATGCTGCTGTAAATGTTTCTTCATTCAAGTGTTTGTAAATATGAGGGAGCATTGTTTGAATGAAAAATAAGTTTTCCACAGTAAATGTTTTGTACAGTTGAACGTTTCAGAGGTTATTTAAATGTTTTCTAATTAAAATTTCTACATATTGAACCAAATCATGTCTTTTTTGGGGTGCTTTCTCTCCTCACCTGCCTCAATGCAATATATTATAAAGCCACGAAATTGCCCTCGCGTTAACAAGCTCAAATGCTGACCTAATATGCACTTTCTGTGTGAGAATAAGTAATTTAGAAACCTCCATTTCAGAAAAAACACTGCAGTTTACCACAACAGTCACATAAAAACTGGCGATGAAAAAAGGCAGTGACTAGTGATCCAGCCAAATTACTACTACTGTCACGCTTTATCCTGCCCGGTCTGACCTGTGTGAAATGATGAAACGCATAAAAGCTACCATTTCCGGTGCTTGCCTTCAAAATAAAAGCCCAATACACATTTGAAACCAATTTGAAGTATTCTACTTAATATCAATGTCAAGAAAACATTTCTCTAAATACTATATTACTGAAGTGTAAGATTATATAAAGAGAGCATTGTTTTGACAACATAAACCAAGATTTTATTCAGACATATTAATACAAAATTATACAATGGCATATAATTAGTCGTTATTATTAGAGAATGTTTGTAAAGATGCTGGTGGTAACCCCTGCTTATGGCAACAGCTTTGAAATGTACATACATTAACACACGTTGAGAAAAACGTGCAAGGTTTGGAAATAGTTTAGTTTCCGGTTTTTTCGGCCTGTGTGTGAGTGACTTGAAGCCTCGCTCAGTCCTGAGGGGTGTGTTCAAAGATTTAAACCCCTCAGACATGCGTAGATGCTGATCCGTGCTGCTGGGTGCGCCATATTGGCTGGCTTACATGGGGAGTGGAGTTCGGCAAGCCGCTTGAAAACCAAACCAGTTTCCAGACATGAAGCGTTTCGAGGATAACAAGTAAATCAACGTGGTAGGATTTTTTTGCTTCCTTGAGTGCAAAGTGTTTAATTTGCTTCCCATTTTCTCGTGAAGAGGCTCTCGGTGAACTCGAGTCCAATGGATCCCAGGACTGCTTGGATCCAGCCGGAGCAGAAGGGACCTGCCAATTCCCTGTGGATGCACATTTGGGAAACCTCTCTGGGATTTGGAGCAAACTCCGTAATCGACAACCACCTTCACCATCAACGCAACTTTGCAGCGCAAAATGCTAACTCCGCGGTCTCAAACGGCGAGTATTGCAAAAATGTAGCGCCGCCGCCGGGGGGTGTGTTTGGGAAACTGCCGAGGCAAGACGGCGGCGGAGAGAGGGGAAGTGTCCGGAGGAAGGGCTCGTTGTCGCCGTCCTCCTCCTCTCTGGACTCGGAGGCCGAAAGCTCCTCGCCTTCCGGCTCCTTGCTGCAAATCGACAATTTGAACGTCGCAGAAGAGGCCAACCGGTTTTTACACTACGGCGAGCACGAGTTGAACGAGAACAATTTCAGACGGCAACATCCCCCTCCGCCTTTTCACACTGTTCAGCAACACTGTCGCAGCATGCAACAATCTGTCGGCCACACCCCCACTGGGATGACAAATCAGCATGGGAACAAGTACCATCACCATCAGTCACATCCATCCGGCCGCAGGAGGCATCTGAACAGGGCCAACACTTTCCACGGCATCAACCCGCTCCTGTCCAACGGCTGTAACGTACACTATGGAGACTCTTCTTGTAGCCTGTGGAAAACCAGGCGTTACAGCCCGGGTATTAATGGGTAAGAAGCTATGGAGACATTTTTTTTTTTTTTTTTTTTTTAACACTCATTGAAAGGTTCAATAAGGAGTTCCACCATGTCACTACACAGTTTCGTAAATTGTAAGGGCATATGTATAACATTAATGGAAAATATTCACAATTTAAAAGCGTTTTCTCTCCACACATTGCAATAAATGTGCATCTAGTTCATAACAAGTCACATGACACCGTTCCAATCAGCTGTGGCTCCTCCAACAAAACTATGGATGTATCATTCCTAATGTATCTACTTAGATTTATTTAATGTGCTTTTTTTATTTTTTTACCAATTTAATTGTTTTGCAAAATACTTAAGTTAACTTAAGTTTCTGTGAGCACAGATGTATTTGATGCACAAATCCATTTTGACAGTTTTTCCAGTGCTAAAAACATTTCCTTATTCTCTATTACTAGCAGTGTAGTCTTCCACCTGAACTCTCAAACACACTCAGCAATACTGTCCATAGTCATATAGTGCTCCCCTTGTTTTCCCTCTTGTATGCCAGTCCATGATGCCAGGTGTCTTGTTTCTCTTGATTCCTTACAGTCTTCATGAAGAAATCATGGACTTTTTCAACTTCATGTCACCGCGACCGGAGGAAGAGGCCATGAGAAGAGATGTCGTGAACAGAATAGAAAGCGTCATCATGGACTTGTGGCCCACAGCACGGGTGAGTGTCAATAGGCTAGACGTGTGACTGTGCAGAGGCTTGGGAGAGGTAACTCAAACTGTGATTCCTGTCTGGGAGCAGTACTCCATTACAGCTTGAGAGGTGATGATTCAACTCTGGTCACTTTTAAGGTGGCTTTGCAGTGGACTGCTTTATGTTGAGATGTGTAATGTGTCTGATGTGGTGTTTACTGCCATTTAAATACATGAGGGAGACAGAATATTACAATTGAGTTGAATTGCCACTTCTCTGACACATTGCCTAAACAGACTGAGCATTACATGCTCTAGAAAGAATGGGACTATTGGATTGTGGAGTTTGTACAGGCATACCTGATGGACTGAAACCTTTTGTTTTTTTTGTTTTTTTTTAAGCATATTGTTCTCCCTTCACTGTCAACAAACTGAGACATTACTGTCAGAGAAACATAGTGTAGAAATGCTTTAAAAAATGCATGCAGAGTAACTTGTTTTGTTTGTTTGTTTGTTTGTTTTTTTGTGAGATTTTACAGATTACTCCAGCCCTTCTGGTGCTGTATCAGATGTTTTAACCCCTTATGAGCCTGAGTGAACCAAGACAATACACACATGAGCAGGCTTCTACTCCCTTGGTCGCAACCCAGGAGTCGCATTTTTGCGCTTGGAGTACATTTCTGCATCAGGATTTTTGATTACTACTAGCATATTCTCTCTGATTTACAGGCTTTCTCACTATGTAACCTTGATGTCTAATACGACATTTTATTTCTTGTATTGACTTTTGTTTATTTCTCTGTACATTACTTTGCCAAGCTGTTATATGCTGTGTAAATCAATGTTATTGTCTTATATACTCAGCAGTCAGTGTGCCTGGGGGTTTACTGCACTTCATGTATCCTGTTTGGCCACGCTGTAGACAGTCAACAGCCTAGTTTACACTGCATGTCCAAACAGTTTGCCAGATATAATCATTATTAATGTAACTTGCGTTCCCTAACTAACATTAGTGAATTATTTTCCATTGTATGTTGCCAACAGAATTTTAGACAGTGTACTTTGTAATAAATAGCTTTTTTTTTGCTTAACATTATAAACATTTTGAGCTGATCATGTCCCAGAGAAGTCCCACTGGGCCTCACTGTAAATTAGATTTTATTTTCTCTAAAGACCATTTTGTGTCACTCTTCCAAGCTGTGGCAGTATAAATGTTTACTTTTTGTAGTGGACTTTGGTCCCTGACCAGAAAATATATGGTTATTCAACATTCAACACTATACAGAAAATAACACTGCCTGTTTTCTACAGAGATCAGCATGTCACATTTACAGAATTAAACTCTACAGAGTACAAGACATGCACACCCATCCAAGCTATGACTGACCTGGGCAAAGTTAATTTTCAGTAGAGCATAAAAAAATGTTTAATTTATAAATTCCCCATGTTATGCCTGTTAATCTGTAGTTTTGTATTCTTTTTAGAATTATTTAAGTTGGAAGCCTAGTAACGCCTACTCAAGTTATTCATATATTGCAAGCAAGAAAGTCCTGCTTTTTTTTTTGTTTGTTTGTTTTTTCCCCATAATCATAAGTGAGGACTTTTAGACATATTTTGATAGAATGAATATTATCTTTATTCCTATACAAGTGTATCTGTACAGGTCATAGGCATGGTTAGCCTTAAAGTTTCACAAGAACGCAAGAAAGCAAGAGCGTGTTTAGGGGATGAAACAAATTCAGGAGTGGAGCAGTATAGCTAAACAACTGCCAACACACATAAAGGTCAAACTAGTTAAGACATGAGCCATCAAATTGATAATGGTCAATACAATGATGTGTTAGGACTTAAATCAGGCTCGTATTAATTTGTCTTGTACTCTGCAGGTGGAAATCTTTGGAAGCTTCAGCACAGGGCTTTATCTTCCAACAAGGTAATATTTGTTAGTGTATCTTTCTTGTACATTCTGACCTTTACATGGGCCTCTTTTGAAATGTCTCATTAAGTTGCTAGTTTTTTAGGAAGTGGGAGCACTATTTTCAGTAGGGCGTGTTTATATTCATTTGTGTCAAGAAAGCATAAGTAATATGATACCATACAGTATTCAGTATCGCTGTTCAGTAGCACAACTACATTGTTGGAATTTCAGAATTTGAGTTTCTTTCTCAAGGCCTTGTTGTTAAGAGGATTACTGGGTCATGGAGCAGAGCATTGTTGGAACAAGTTGGCAATTCAACATATTTGTGGTGCAAATAAACAAAACAAAAACATAATTTATCAATCTAGTAGACATTAGTGATTTTTTTGTTTTTTTGGGGGNNNNGGGGGAATAATGCAGCCGTCTAATGCAGTGATTGTTTCAACATCACACCACTGGATTCACTTAATAAGCACTCATTAATTTGGGCAAAACTCCGTGATCAACAACATATTAATTATGAATTAGGTCCAGGTCTTTAAGATGACCACATCATGAACTAATTTCCTGAAATGACTGCTTCTTTCTATATTATTTCCTCAAGATGCATTGAGTGATTATATAATTTTTTAGAATCTTTTGTGCTTGGAGAGGTGGCTTCACTGCAACTTGCAGTTATACTCACCATTTGTTATTTTTTTATCTTGTTGTTCTTGTAAATGTCTTAATCTGTCAAATTGCTGTGCAAATTGTACTTGCACAGCCCCCCCCACACACGCACGCACATCTGGACCAGTGGCATGGATTCTTGACTGAGTATACAAAACAGGATTGCACACATCTCCAAACAAGTCATCAGTGTTTCCTGTTTTAGTTTAAAAACATAAAACTAGGCCCTGAGGTTGTGGTTTCAGTGACCTGTGCATCACAGTGCACTGTGTGTAGATGGAATACTTGGGGAAATTTTTTTAAGGTACAAAGTACTTTGTGTCTTTGTTCTTAGTGACATTGACCTGGTGGTGTTTGGAAAGTGGGACCATCCCCCACTGCAGGAACTGGAACAAGCCCTGAAGAAACACAATGTGGCCGGCCCATATCCCATCAAGGTCCTCGACAAAGCTACAGTAAGTCACCAGAAGCTGAGTGTCTTTTCACTTTGGGGACCCACACAGTTTACAACTAATATTAGGTTCTAACTTCATACCACCTACCACTTAATAAAAGAGGTTGTGTCAATTAGTTCATCATGAATCATGAAATGTTGACTCTTTGACCTGTCCTCAGGTGCCAATCATCAAGCTTACTGACTATGAAACGGAGGTGAAAGTGGACATCAGCTTCAATGTAGAGACTGCTGTTAAAGCTTCACAGTTCATCAAAAGCTATCTTAAGGTAAGCCTTTAATACCTGACATTTTCAACATAAAGTTTGCGTCTAATTTTTTTTTTTTTTTTTGGTTTTGTCTAATGTTTGTCTTTCTGTCTTGTAGAAGTACACTGTTCTGCCGCCTCTGATCTTTGTCCTGAAGCAGTTCCTACTGCAGAGGGATCTGAATGAAGTCTTCACTGGAGGCATCAGCTCTTATAGCCTTATACTAATGGCCATCAGCTTTCTGCAGGTACACACACGTATGCATCCTACATCTACAAAAAATGCTATCCTGTCTATTGAAAACACTGCAAATTCTGAAAAGCTCTCAATTTTGGCATTCTGATGCACTGCTGCCTCAGTTTGTTGTATCTGTGCACAAGATGAGATGACAGGGTTCATAAATTTGAAAATGCAGGTTTGTGCTTTAAAGCAACATTAAAGTACAACAGTACAACAGGCACACAGACTTGTAATAGGGGGAATGGTGCCTCTTTCATTCCTACTCTGCGCCCCCAATGCCTGTTCATGGCAGTGGTGAGGAGACCGAAGAGGACGTTGATGGAGGAAGCTCAAAAGAGTGACGGAGCAAGAGGCCGTACAAGAGTAAATCTTGTACTGGCTTTTAGTCATTTGCGAGAACTTCATGAAATAAAAGACTGCATGACAGATGGCGAGCTGGCCTTCTTGCTGTTGGACTAGTAAGTAATATTAGCTGGCTTGCTATGTCTTGTGTTGTTGCACTTGCAAAGTTGTTGACTCGCTAGTGTTTGATCATAAGCCCTAAGTCAGCCCTCCAAATCCAAATCCCTCAGCTTGTCAACGAATGCACGTGTACAGCTGTCCATGAGGGAGAACTGCATTCTGAAAACTGTAGGGGCACCAAGTCACAAAAAATACCAATTCTTACATAATGTTGCTTTAAATTGTATTGAAATCATCGTAATTTTTAAAAATTGGATTATAGACTTTTGTAGCATTCATCTCAGTTTTATGAACGCAGTGAATGAATTACAATATTGATGTTTCTTTTTGTTGTTGGCAACACTTAATGCATTAGCAAAACATTACACAAATGTAATATTTTCATGCTGTGCTGTCCATCAGGGAACTGATTCAAACTGGCAGGATTTGGTTACAGAGTGTAGGTAATGAGTTCTCCTTGTCCTGGTAATCCCAGTTACACCCTCGGATTGACACACGGCGTGCCAACATCAACCTGGGCATCTTGCTGATCGAGTTCTTTGAGCTGTATGGCCGCGATTTCAACTACATGAAGACCGGCATCAGGGTGAAGAATGGGGAATACCTGTCCAAGGAGGACATGCTGAAAGCCATGGGGAGTGGGAACAGACCATCCATGCTCTGCATAGAAGATCCAATACAGCCAGGTCAGATTGGGATTTGATGAATAAATGTAGAGTGACATGATCAATTCACCCATCCATATAGAGGGTATGGATGCGACATCAGTGTAGTAGCAAACATTTAGCATCTGCCATCAGTGCATTTACACGGGAAAAAACATGACAAGCGTTGCTAAAATGGTAAAGGGCTGCAATCAAATGCAAAGATAAAACAAACTGGGGATAAAATAAGCAAATGGGTGGATGGACAGTTGGACTTCTGGTTTCTAAATGTAGATACATAATTGCTATTGTGTCAAGTATGTTACATCTGTGAGTAAAACTATAATGATTTTTTTTTTTATTTATTTTATTTTTTTACCTTTCAATCACTTCATCTTGATTACCTTTTAATTATACTCTGACTGAAGTCCTTGTGATTATTGATTTGGCTGACAAATCCTCCTCCAGAATAGGATAGGATCACACTCTTTTATGTCTACACATTTCACTGGAGTTTCATACCCAGTTTGTAGTCTATATTGTGCTGTCCAAAGCAGCTATTTTTATTATTTTGTGATCTTTACAGGGAACGATGTGGGCAGGAGCTCATATGGTGTCCTGCAAGTCAAGCAGGTGTTTGACTTTGCCTACATGGTGCTGAGTCATGGTGTGTCTCCTCTTGCACGCGCTTACCCCAACAAAGAGTATGACAGGTTGGGTTCTTCATTCATTAAATCTCTTTCTTCACTTTTGTACTGTTTTTCTCACTAGTTTTTGAGTTTGTCCTGATAGTATCGTGGACTGTACACCTCTCTGTGTTGCAGTACTTTAGGGCGCATCATCAAAGTCAGCCCAGAGGTGTTGGCCTACAGGGACTGGACAATCAAGAAGTGGGGAGCCAAGCTGGAGAACCATGGTAACTTTGGGTTTGCATCTACTTTCTGTAACATTTAGACTGGATTTGTATTTTGTGATGCCTCCAGAAAAGTTGACAAAATTGTTTTCCCATTTTAATCAGTAGTATTCTGTTTGGTCCTAGATGTAGAGACCTGTGAGCAGGACCTTGCCAGGCTGATGCTGGTTTCTGTGGAGGATCAGAGAGACACTTCTTCCCCTCTCAGTGCTGACTCCCCCTCACCTTCTCCAGTCTTCCTCCCCAGCCCTCAACACCATTCATCATCCTCATCCTCTGCGTGCTCGCTCTCGTCTTCCTCCGGAAGTGACATAGTAAGGCCAAAGCATATTTTGTCCATTCAGACATTTACTAGATCAGTGAATCATTGGTTCACAACTACTTTGGCAACACATAATGTTAAACCAGTAGCTGTGTATTGAATTTGTTTTCATGCATTCACAACGATCATTGTCAGAATATCGTGCGCATAATACCCTCATGTGTCCATAGTCCAGGCTGCTGATGTTTTTTTTTTTTTTTTTTTTCCTGTCTGTTTAAACTTAGTTACACGGTTTATGTCTTTTCCAGGAGTCTGATTCTCCCCCGAACAGTAATGCTGCTAGCCAACTCCACCCCCTCACCCTGGCCTCAGTCCATTCAGTAATCCAGATGGCTACTGACCTGAGGGCCACACATCCAGCAGCCTTTATCCACGCCACGCCTCAGGTAAGTTTGATTATTTATTTATTTATTTATTTATTTATTTATTTTTCTCCTTTTAAAGGTTGCATTAAAAACATGAACCTTCACTAACATTTTCTCAATTCAGGCATTATCTTTTTGGATATCTCAAACTAGGATATGACTCCTTCTGGACTGGAGGAGAACTGACCTGATCTACATGTAGCCCAGAAAACAAAGACTGTAAAACCTATTAACCCAGTACAGTTTTTTTTTTTTTTGTTTTTTTTTGTTTTTTTCCCCCCCTATTCTAAAATGTACTTGTTTAATGTGGGCATGGGAATTATTGCATTTCCCTCTATCTTGAATTTTCAGACAAATCTATTTGACAGTGAGGTATGATTTTTAGTTAAATATTGCCTTCTTCAACAGTGCAAAAACTCACTCTTGGGAGAATTCTCATTGCATATTCTGCATCTTTTTTTTGTCCTAGGTCCACATGTCCCTTCCAGAAAACCTAGCCATTCCCTCGCTCTCTGATAGCCAGTTCTACCGTGAGAATCCACCTTCAATCAGTGTTGTGCATGGTCACACGTCACAAGCTGCACAAGTCTCCCAGCACACTAACTCCACAAGCCCTCTCCCCAGCCCCCTCCACCGGCTCCACCATCCTCGGGTAGGAGGGCAGCAGAGCCACACTTACACCATGAGATCCAATTCGCATGGCTCACTTGAGCCGCACAAACTTGGCTTCAAGCACAACCAAGGTGGCAGCCTCCGAGGTCAGAACCACTCTCAAGGTAACTTCAGTCCCCAGCGGCGGTTTGTTCCCCAGGGTCATAACACGGCATCAGGCTTCAGGAACCAGCATCAGTACAACCGTAACACCTGGCACCGCAGAAAGCAGGAACATCTTCCTGCTCTTAACCAGAGCAGATGAAAGACTGAAGCTGCATTACTTGACCTGACTGGCATTGGTTTTTGAAGGCCTCACTTATCCCATCATTAGTCTTGGTGTTGAGAAGGCTCAGCTGTGCTCCTTTTTTTGTTACATCAGTCTGATGGTAGTCAGAAGCACTTCCTTTAAATTTGATGCACACCAGCACAGAAAAAGGAAGAGTTTGGTCAAGTATTGAGTTTCCATGCAACTTGGAACGTCTTAGAAAGCAACATTGTGTGCTGATTTATCAAACCTGGTCTTTCTTGAAGTTGTGAATCTTATTGGGCCTTTTTGATCAGGTTTTGGGCTCATTTGGTATTCTGAATGCAACTCCCTATTGGCTACTCTCTTGATTCAGAGCTCTTGCAGCTTGGACTATCATCTGCGAATTGTACTCTGGATGGAAGTGAAGCACTACCTTTCTACCTATGCAGTGCAACGCTGGCTTGATGTTTTTGGTGTGACGGCACAAAACGGGCCTTGTCTCAAGTGCTTAAACTGTGATGACTTGTTTGAATGTACCAAGTGTATCTTTTTTGTTTGTCGGTCATTTATTTTTTGTTCTCCTGTTTTTGTCACTGAGGGATTTTTCTGGTCACATTGGCACTTATGTTTTATTTTTGTATTGTAAACATTGCCACCTTTATTTAGTTTGTTGCGTTTATGTGCAATAATGACAAGTTTTTATTTAATTTATTTCACATTTAATTTTTATTTTAGGGGTTCTCCCCACTATACATTGTCTTTTTGTTTTATTTTTTTATTTTTTAGACTACATTGTTCTGTGCAATAGATGGATTTAAGGGCCTTGAAGGAATGTGTTTGTTTGTGTGTATGTACAGCTTTCCAGCAGAAGGGGGAGCTATGGTATAGCAACCTGACAAATGTGCCAAAAATCCCATGATGCCAACATTTTACTCATGTCTAATTTACCACTGCATTATGATCACTTGGAATCTTGCCAACTGCCTGTCAAAATGTTTTTCCACAACTAGTTGTCATTTTTAAACATATCACACTATTCAGTAGTTCAACATTTATTTGGGTGTAGGTCCTCTTTGATAGACTGTAGGCTAAAGGAAATGCACCTTGAGCAGTGTTTACTCATGTAACTTCAAAAATAGTTGGTGCTACCTATTACCAGCAAAGTGCTTGCGTTTTGCCTTATATCTCCTTTTGATTCTGTGAAAGTAACAGGTTAACTGCCTTCTTAAATGACCAAATTTGCCCTTTTCCCCGTACGTAGCCAGCTTTCTGTATTACCCATTTGTTTCTATAAGCACTGCCAGGTTTACTTGGCTTTTATTTTTTACATGCAGCTTCTAGTTGTATGCTCCAGAACTAGACAGTCAATGATTGTTAGCATCAGCATCGTGCCACATCTTTGCTTTTTGTTTTGTTTTTTTCCGTATAAACCGGTTGTATGAGAGGTCCGTACATCTCGCAGAGATTTTCTTCTCCCATATTTAAAGTGAAGACAAGGTTTCAAAATGACATACTTTACACAGCAATCTATAAGAGGACTTGAGCTTGGGATGCCACAGATTTGCCATTACAGGACTTTTGGTAAAGCCATTAACCAAACCAAAATTTGGTGAATTCCTATGTTTCAAAGGTCTGTGATTATTGGATCTCCCTGGATGCCAAACTGATGACTCAACATGATACTGTTAGCATTATCCCCATGTTTTCAGTGTGGCTTTTATTAAGCCAGCTAGAGGATGATCGATGGGTTGTTGATATCATATTGCCATGAACCAAATCCCCAGCTCATGTGTGTAATTAAGGATGCGTTGTATGTGTAAATGACTGACATATAGATGTATACCTTGTTTTTTATGTAAGTTTTTCTATTTTTTTAATAAACATTTTAAAACTCCATTTCCAGTCTAGTATTTACATTTTGTGTTTCTTTTGTAATGTGTCGTGCTGGACAGTACATTGTGGCCTACTGGTTTTTATAATTGTAAAACACAAAAGGAGTTTGTACCTGCATTTAACATGCAAAGCATGAATAATGCTATTGTTCCAAGTTTGTTGATAGGGGAACTTTCAGCTTTTGCTTCTTGAATATACGGTTTCCAGTTGGTTTCTTACCATCTTGTTTACACCATGACGAGTTTTTCTAATTCAACTTTACGCCCCACTACAAGTCCCGGAGTAGGTACTATATAGCCACCCACATAGACACTGAGCAGCACCATCACTCATCTGGTGTAATTCCTCATGGTCTCTGATGGTGGCACTGGTGGATCATGGCTTGGCTGTATCTAATCCATTACCTCTCAGATTGTCAGCAGGGTGCAGGGAAGTAGAACGTGACAGAGGAGAGGGCTTAAACAAAATCGCTCCTCTGCACCTTCAATCATTGGAGGGTTAGTGGCCAGAACCGTTGTCAATTTATTCCAGTTATAACCATGGGGGGGAAAGTGTACTCTCCAAAAAAAAAAAAAAAGTGACCCTTTTTACCCTTTCTTGACTCAAACTAGCTGACTATGGCACTAGGAAATTAGATCCTGCCTCCTTGTCATTCACTTTCTTGGATCTGTCTTCACTGATGATTAAATAGTAGTGATACTTTGGCACAGGCTATAGTTCATAATCTTGTTAAAAGCTAGCTCTTTGTTCCTGAGGATATATTAACCAGATTAGATAGGTAGGACTGCAGCACTGTAATGACAATCTGCAGACACAAATGCACAGGTGACAGTCTTGTCAGTGTTCAGATGAGAAGTCCAGTTGCCACTACACAAAGCAGTTGTCTATACAATCTTTAATACTGCAACATGTGCATCTATATTTAAATGCATATGCATGTCTATCTCCACTGGATGAAGCACACACAGTCAAGAAGGGGAAAAAGAAGCAGACTCCAACCAGCAGCCTCTTGCTGAGATCTGCAGTCAGTAAAGGGGACACTTCTCTGTACAAAATGCTCACATGAGGGCTTGGTTTGCACTAGGAACACAACATTACAATCAAATGTTTGCCATTTAATCAAGGGAAAATTATACCAAGTATTAAAAAACAGAAATTTATTGTGTTGTAAAGTATCCCCTTCCAAACAAGTCAGGGAATCTCCCAGTAGTTTATTCTTCAATACGCTTTAATATTTACTATTACTGTTTATTTATAGGCGGTTTGGTGAGTTTTATTTTGTTTCTGTCAAGTTTGAAGTGTGTTTTACGATCTGTAAGGTAAAATTAGAAAAATTGTTTTTGACAGTGGGGTTTGGTGGCGCTGAGGTGAGCGATAAAACAGCTGTATCTGGTTAGGGGGAGGTGTGGACAACTTGCTGATGTGTTTTGGTCTGAGACGCTGGTGCTAGTGCGACATCTAGTGGCAGCGAATACCGTATATAGAACCTTTACCTAGCTGCAGAGGGAACAAGTGTAAACTTTTCATAACTTTTTTTCCATGTGAATCAATACAATAGAAGTGTGAGAAAACCAGGCATACTGAAATAAACAGAGAAAGTGCCCTAAAAGACCTTCCTTCCAAATCCACCTGGCATGAAAAATCAAGTTCTCCTAAGAAAAGGTCAGTACTTAATACCTTCAGGCTGTCAGTGTGTTGACAGTAGAACATTTGCATCTCTGCATATTCAAGTCCCACGTGCAGGCCCTCCACAGTGCGATGCGAATCGGTATGTGGATGTAATTAGTGTTTGCAAACAACATTGTTCAAATGACAGTGAATGCCTGGGCAAAGGGGATTTCAGTTAAGTCTTAAGTGTTATGTTGTCAGGAGACTCTGTTAATGTATTCAGGCTGACAGACACTAGCCTATCGTAAATAAATGTCATTTCTCAGTGTCCTCAGTTTCTTCCTCAGGCCATGACAGGATTGAATATTTTTTCTACAACCATTTAATACTCTGGTATTTCTCAGTGTATATGTTATCCCCAAAACTCCGATCTTGGTGATGATCAGCAAACAGTGTCTCCTGTTGCTGTCATGTCTGTCTAATTTACAATGCTTCCAGGTGCACAAGATTGTCATAATTCCTTTATTATTGGACAAGAAGAGTTCTGTATGAGTTGGTTATTATGGAAAGTGGGACACCTTATGATTTCACATATTGCATCCAAATTAGAAATGTTGTTGAAATTTTGATTCACAGCAAAGAACTGTACGAAATCACCAATGGTGTTCAGTAAACCTCAAAAGGGATACTCACTTTCTAGTGAGAAGCAGTGTGTGAGGCCATCAAACATGATGCACAATGTCAAACTTTATCTTACAGTCACATGATCATGTACATTAAAATCAATATAAAATTAAGCATAAACATGCCATAATTGATTATTTTTGCCAACTTGGGGGCTGCCTATCAAGCTGTAAGCACATATATAATATATGATCATAATGTTGATATGG
Source organism: Maccullochella peelii (assembly GCA_002120245.1). Classification (NCBI taxonomy): domain Eukaryota; kingdom Metazoa; phylum Chordata; class Actinopteri; order Centrarchiformes; family Percichthyidae; genus Maccullochella; species Maccullochella peelii. Next base: position 2,012 of record LKNJ01004756.1, on the reverse strand, counting down.
CAAACATGTTAGCAAACAGATGCTAATTTATACATCAAGCAGACAAAACAAAAAAGTTACAGGCCGTAAAATTAAAACAATAACCTAAAAGATGCTAATACCCTCCATAGATTTGAGGGGAACTGCAGAGTTTGCAGGGTTTGTTGCTACTAGCAACATCTTTCATATCATATGTGCAGTCATTTGATCCATAGTTAAAATAAAAGTATTTATTAGAGCATCTTCAATGTTTTTTCAGTTTTAAATGCGTATGTCCCAGTAGTATCATCGGATTAATAACAGTGCCAGTGAATAACAGCAGCATTCTATCTTATAACTTATAACACAAGCTGACCTGTCTCATCTCATAACTTAGCAAATAGCAACTCTCACAGGAAGAACTTTGTGCTTTTCTTTTGTCTTTCTGCCAGTTACTCTTCAAGTCTGCCTGTCTCTCTTACTCTCCCTTATATCTTTCTCAAATACAGAAAGAGAGCAATGTGATCAAAGGCTCTGCCTTAACTAGTGACTGCTTTTGTTTGTTCTGCTTTTAGGTTGTATGGAAGACACATTTCTACTATTATGCTATTTACAGCATGGAGGCACCTAGAGACAGGTGATGAGATCACAAAGTGCACCAAATGGAGGTGACAATGACAGACATGCTTTTGTATCAACAGAATGACGAGGAAAGAATCAACGATATAACGGGAATGAAAGTAAAAGAAAGTCAAGGAATGGAAGAAAAAGTCCTCTTCCACACTATGTGATTCTAGCTTGTATTGTTGTATTGTACTGTTGTATTTTCATCATCTACGCTGCATGGAACATGTTCATTATTCTAACTCCTACACTTAGATAACCAATCTCTCATCTGATACAAATATAGTATCACTGGTAACTCCTAGTCCTGTAAAATAATGAAGGCATCTGCAACATCTGTCACACTTATTATTCCATCTTTCTTTGGTGATTTCATAAGAACTTGCCATGTCATGCTAATGATGTATGGTACATGTCACATATCATACATCCCCTTACTTTGCATGATGAAACTAAATATCTAACCTTAGGCTGAATATGCAGACACAAAAATCACTCATATATCAACATTATCTCTGATTTACTATATGTCCATCAATCTATGAATAACACCTACAGGGGACTACTCTTCAGAGGGCAAGGCAGCACATTATGCAGCATCCCTCCCACATTTCTGACACAGATTAATAGGAAATTTCACTTATAACAAGAAGAATGTTTTAATTAGGGATTTGATTGGTACAGTTTGTGACGTGCATGTCCTTATATGCAAATTATGTTGATTTTGTTCCACTTTAATACACTTTTACATCTGGCCTACCTTAACATGTGGCCAGTGTATCATCAGTGTAAGCCTGCATTTTAATTTAGGTTAGTGTAGTGCAGACCATTGATGTGTTTTTGGGACACCAGAGCTTAATGCTGAGCCCCTTAGGTGTACCAAACATCCTTCTTTATTTTAAAATAAAAACATATAGGTCGAGCTAGCTCCCTATGTGACCTCATGGAACCATGTTCATTCATGTTTCATCCACATTGCAATTATCATAACGCTTATCTCCGTTATTTGTTGCTGAAGTAAAAAGCATATCACTAGCTAAAATAAGGCTCTTGGCCTAGATATCTTACCTTGATTTCATGCTCATTTACAGTTCGATCCACAACGTGTTCACTTGAGATATCCTTTCTTCTCTGTCTCAAAGAGGCCTGATGGATTCTGTATTCCACCTGGCAAAATAGCTCCATTCAGCCTCTCTCCAGTAAAAAGATCACTAATGACCCATACACACCAGTATTCAGGTGCTTCACACAAAACCTATTTTTCTGTAAATAATGGACCCTCTTTTAAGAAACAGCAACTTTAAGAAACATACTTTACCTCTAAAGTCCCTTGTAGCAGAGTGGAACAGACCCTAGTTGGTGTGAATGCTGGAAGCATTCACAACATATGTTCTTCTACGCAAAAATTCTTTATTATTGGTGTGAATGCT
>LKNJ01004755.1:12400-28075 GCA_002120245.1 Maccullochella peelii | reverse complement strand
CACACACACACACACAACAAACCAGCCCACACATACTTAGTGAACATACATACAGTGTGCAATCCGCCCATCCCCCACATACATATATGCACCCCTCCCCTCTGAAAAAGGCATAATTCACTTGCACATTCTCCTCCCCCACACACAGCTCCTCTCTATAAAACTCCACACACACACAGTATGCACATACTATACCACATGCCCATATGCACTCAACCGCTCAAACACACATACTTAAATACTCCTCTACATATACACCCACACATACACAGATATAAATGCAGATGCAAGCACACAACTGCAAACATATACACACCATGCCTGTGCAGCACCATATATGCATGGCAACATGCATTTGCATGTATGTATGTATATCACATGTACGTGCAAAACCATCCAACCAACACTCTCTCTCTCTCTCTCTCTGTCTGTCTGTCTGTCTCTCTCTGTCTGTCTCTCTCTGTCTGTCTCTCTCTCTACCTCATGCAGTTCTCAGATTTCCATGCATGAGCTTTCCAACATATCTGATGGGTTGGAATAGTAATGTACTGTAGCATGTGAATGATGTGTGTCTCTTCATGTCGGTCGATTACATTATGGATTCATCCACCCCTGGGTAAAAACAGCCAGCCCTTTAGGTATCATAGCTTTCCAGTATGAGAGAGAAGATTCAAAAATGTTTTTTTCAATAAGCAAACTGCTTGGTAGAAAAAGCTGAAATATTAAAACATATTACAACATTTTTCTAATCTTTACCTTGCTCAACAAAGAGCAACATTTCATATTAAATAAGGTTTCTCAGATGCTCTATCTCTACTATATGTATTCTAAAACTGGAACTGCAGATTTCTAATTTAGGACCATGCAAATCATATGCTTGGGTTATTTAATGCCTGGAAATCAATATGAAGACAACTACATATTTCAGTGTAGATTATTTGTAAGTGTGTCATACTATATGTGTCGGACATTACCTTCTTTCCTAAAATTTCTCTGGTTCCATTAGTATTTACACTATGCTGTATGTAAGTATATCTTGCGTTAATTTAATTTCTACTGCCAGTAGTACAATTAATAGTGTTATAGCAAGGGGAAAGTCCCATGAAATGCTTTAATTAGGGTAAAAGTCTGCTGTATATACAGTTAGCTCCCTCATTGAAACTATATGATTATTACACTGAGTGAAAGACTCTGATTTTTCGTTCTGTTTTTTATGGCTGCACCATTCCAGCAAACGGAAATATTCTACATGTTTTGTGCATCATTTTATATCCAAAATTCCAGGCTGACAGACGTGGTTTATTTGGAAACTCTGGGATCTCCACTAGACCTTATAATAAAATTCTGTGGGTTTGAACAAAGTTTGGATGCATGAAGTTGTAATGACAGTGGAGCCTGTTATGTTGGTTGGGCACACTTGTAGGCAAACAGAATAGTAGTTTTATGCCATATATGGTGAAAGAAATAATATTGCCTTGAGTTTTTAGTTGATTCTTTTTTGGTTTATGGCCACCAGAAGGGTCATAACACATGCTAGATCAAGCACTATCAGTCTGACTCTCAGTCCCTCCTCTCCAGTCACAATTTTCCATCCATCCACCAGATCCACCCTCCTTTCCCCATCACCTGACTGGCCCACCCATCTACACACTTGTTCCCACTTCCCTCATCTGCCCTGCAGTTGCTTGGCCTTCCCCGTCCACCTCCTCACCTGCCCCTGATTCCCTCATCAGCCTCTCAGTAGGCTACATATACTGTTCCACTTCCTTTGTTCCTCTGTTACTTTGCTCTAGTTGCTATGTTTCTGTCTTGCTTTGTGATGTGCTTTGCTTTCTAGCTTCTGTCATCCGAACCCGGACGTGTATTTGCCTACCTGCTACCTAAGACTCATTTATACAAACTGGCCTTTGTCTCGCATCGTGTTGTCTAATGTTTGTAATTTTTGTCTTTTTAAGGTCTGTTGTTTGTATTTTATTGTTTTTAAGTTTTTTTGGTCTTATTTTTTACAATTTTACTCTTGTGAAGCACTTTGTGATCTTGCTCTGTGAAAGGTGCTATACTAAATAAACTTTACTTATGTACTTACCTGTCTACCTGCCTGCCTAGCTATTCTCACTGTTAAATCACTGAAGTCATCCTGCTGCCTGCTTTCTCTGCATTTGGGTCCAATCCTGCATTTCCTGAGCCCTGACTGTCGTGGTTCTGTTAGGTGTGTTTAGTTTCCTGTTTTATTTTGAAGTCTTGTCTCTTGTGGTTCAGTGTGTTCCTGCCCTCGTGTCTCTGTCCTTGATTGTCTTCACCTGCTCCCCTTTGCGCACCTGCCTCTGATTCCCTCGTTAGCCTTTTGCTATGTATACCTGTTGTTTTCCTTTGTTCTCTGTCGGTTCATTGTCTAGTTTTCAGATGTGTCTTGTGCTCACTGTGCATTGTTCCTATGTTGGATTTATTTTCTAGTTCTCCTGTGATTCCTCGTACCTGGTCTTACCTTCTGGTTTGCCCGTCTACCTGTGTTGCCAGTAAGAGTCTGAATAAATTATTGGAACTGCTTTGAGCCTCTTCTGTCTGCATTTGGGTCCTTCTCCGTTCCTGGCTACACATCCCTGACACTGACACACTTCTGTTCTGCTACACTTTGCTGTACTCAAAACATTCTCAGGTAATTTCCAAATTTACAATACTACAACCTGCTGGCTACACATTTTCCATTGGACCCTGCTCTACGTTTCCTCCAATGTCATTTCAGAAAGGACATGCAAAATCTGGCTTACAGGTTTGACTGCAGCCAAGAAGATTAAAGTTCAGGTCTTGAATGAATTCAGTAACACCTCTACCAAACAAAGTCATTTGATGATTTTAATGTACTCTGGCTGGTCGGCTCCTCTGAGTTTGGGGGGGAACAACATTCTGTTAATAAGCTTTTTTTCACCAAAGACATTCTGACATATGACATCTGGGCATGATTTTGTCACAGCAGTGAAATCACAGGTGTAAATAATAAAAAGAATGATGGCTGAATCCCATTTAGCTGCTTCAGTCCTGGTATTGTGCATGCTGGCAAATTAACATAAAATCACTTCAAGGACACGTTGACGTGTTCACAGGAGGAGTCGGGGTTCGAACCACCGACTCTGTGAGTGGTGATTCCAGTGCTTTGTGGTTACCTGTTCATCTTAGTAATCAACATTTAGGGGCAGCGCTAGGTCATTCCCCATCTCTCTCTCTCCCCTTATTTCCTGTCCTCTCTCATCTGTCACTATCAAATAAAGGCGTAAAATACCCCCAAAAATGGCAACCCTTGATCATGATATGGCTGATAAACACACCACAGGGTAAACACACAAAGCACATTTTAGAGCATCAGTCCCTTATTTTCTTCTTAAAAACTTTAATATTCTAATTTCATGTCTATAAATACACTTAACTCTTAACTCACTTTCTGAGTTTGGGTTCACTTTCCATATGCTTGCTTTTGCTTATAGTCAACAATCTAATGAGAAAAGAGTTGAACTGCAGGCATGTTTTAGGTTAGTTATAATGAGCACTGTATGCAGAAGTGCACACAGCACTGAAACTCCTTTTCAGTGAGCGCTGAGTATACTTACATGTCAAGTATCACTGTCATATGTACCCACTGCTAGCCCCTCAGTGTTTCTCATACTCTAACTGTCATAGCTGTCCTCCCCAATGAATTTCAATTATGAATATGTTTCTAGAAAATAAAACCTCAGAGACCTTCAAGTCCATACGTTTAATGATTAAGGCTTTTGTTTAGAAAAAAAAGCAGAGAGGTGTTGTTTGAGTTAGATGTACACTGCAATCCAATCCCAATCTGTGGCCCAGTATACAGTAAATGCATAATATAAAAGAACTAAAAACACTAAAACTTAAATTCTCAAACTGGGGTCTTGGCACCACCAGAGGATCTTGAGGGTTTTTCCAGCTTGGTCAACAAACAATGAAAAGTTTCATTTTGTTATCATCTATGTATTTGTCAGCAAGTATAGCTTCTATGAAGACATATTTTTTATTATTACAACTGTGTTTTACTATATTGTCATTCATTATCTGTTGATATAGCGGCCCACTTGTGGACTTATGAGTTATTGACTTATAGTTGCTTACAACAACATTACAGTGGACTATAAGCTATTTATTAAATGTCTATATACTGCTCATAAATGCTAAATAGGGGGACTTAAAGTGTTACCAAATGCATTAGCTTGAATGTTTAGATATTCTGCTTGACACAATGTCCAACTCATTCTAAATCAGAGGGAAAGCTAAATCCATCTCAGCAAATCCACCATCCTCTCTGTAAGGAATTTGACATCCTCCCCTCTGGTCAGATACAGGTTTCAGAAAATTTGGTGCAACAGGTTCAAGTTTTCACTTATCCCATGTGCAATAGGTTCTCTAATACACCATTAACTGCCTATTATTCCTATTCTTATTGTTACTCTTTTCTTAAATAAAATAACCTTGATCTGAACTGAACTGTTAAGATCAGGAATACATCAGCACCTCTAAATGTATGTTCTCTGCACTATTAATATCACTTGTGCTCTTGTTCTGTGCATCAAAAGCAAGTCTGCAACCCATTTCTGTTATGAAGAAACAGCTTAAAGGATCATCCTGGTTTATTACTGTAAAACTTGGATCTTATTGTTGTTTCTATCAGTTATGATAACACTGTACTCACTAAAGATCTGGAAATATGGTGACACAGCTACAACAAAGTTTGACATGACAAGAAAGTTGTCAGACATAGAGCCAGGCAGGGTGATCATTTTTACCTTCTTTTCCCGTCAAAATACGTTTGGCACACCTCAGTTTTAAACCTCATTTTAGAAACATCAGCTCTCCCAGATGTCAGCCATTAACTTGGCAATTATGTAATTATTACCGACAAGAAATTCACACCCAAGTTACACCAAAAAGAAAGAAAGAAAGAAAATCTTATAGGAACAGTTCAACATATACTATATAATAATAGACAATATGATAATAAACAAACACACTTTCCGAAAATAAGATGAGAAGACCAATATCGCTTATGTGCCGGACTATTTCCTGGCTAGGTAAAGTAACTTCCTGGAGTCTTATTGTCACTGTGACCATCAGAGACTCCCGGCTGAGACACCCTGCCGGACTTGAACTGGGGACCCCTAAGCACTGGTTTTGGTAAAACGTTCTACAGAAAGAGAAAAATGCAGTAAAGCTGTTAATCAACCTGCCTCATTTCTTTATTCTTTCACCTGTATTTACTCGGGGAAATTGTTGGGTCTCTGTAAATAAAATTATTATATACAGTGGCTCCTTGTGATAGATCAGATAGGACGTTATTTTGATAGAGATAACGTTAGGGAGCAAGCAAGCTAAGGACATCTGGATGAATTAGCTGACGTTATCAACTCTAGACAGTATTTTGTATTTTACATGGATGTATTACAAGATCTTATACATCCATGTCGCATTAGCAGCAAATAATCTATCGTTAGCTAACTTTGCCCGGCTAAAATCACAATATATTTCACATGCTTTGCTTTTTCATGTTTTTTTACCTGGTTGTTTGTTGACGTTAGCGGACTCAATTTCTAAGCTAACGTTAGCTACTGTGTATTATTGCGGCTGTTGGGGAGCTGAACGCTGAACTGGAGCTGAAGAGAGGCAAGGCACTCGGGAGCACGCATAACATCACATCCCATAGATTTTGCTGGAAAATTCATCCTTAACATAGAAATCAATCTACAGGCTGCTATAGGCAACCGAGAAAGACAGGAAAGGTCTCATTTTTTAAAGTTACATTACAGTCCGTTCGCACACAGGCAATATAAAGTGATTAATACATGTAAAACGTTACATACAGTACCTTCAAGGAAGATTAAAGTGCAATGTACAGGTTGAATTTTTTTACTAACCTTTCCTGAAAATGGCCCTTTGAAATGTTAATGCAGAATGTTTTAAAAGACATAAGGGCAAAAATTCAGAGAAAAAAATGTCAGTTTTCAGCAGTGCTCCTAAAAGCAACATGGACTGTGCTTTTAGTCTTGTTTTTTAACGTTTGCTAACTTCCAAATTAGGGTTAGGTACAGCACTGTAAAACGTAGCATGGGATTATATTAGGCAATGCCAGATACGACTGATACAAGCTGATACTTGCACATCTGTTTGTGTAAGTATCAATACTCCTGCCAGTATTAGACAACCAATACTAGTTTTACTGCCTGATATGTAATAGCAAACGTTACAATATTGTGATGTGAACAGAGCGTTAGCTAATTGTTAGTCACTCAGCAGGACACCTGGCCAGTTCTCCACTGGTTCTTGCACCACAATTTAATTTCTAACCTATGGCCATTATTTCTTCTAAACCTGGTCTGTTCCTGGTCTCTTGGGCACCTAACATAATTATAAGGCTGTGGTCCGTCATAAGCGTATGAGATCCATACTTCTTAATGATAAACTGGCACTAACTTGGCCGCTCTCCCTTTTGTTACGTCACGTCCAATTTGTCTTTTTTGATGTGGAAGTAAAACTCTCTTACAAAAACGTACAGTAGTGTATATACAGTGTGTATATATATATATATATATATGTATATTTTTTGAAAACGTAGTTTTTACTAAGGATGGGAATTACAACTCTCTGAAGGGAGCCGGATCTCATGGCTCTGTTCCTTTCCATCTTTCTTTTTTCTTTTTTCTAAGGGGGCGGGGGTTACTAGGTTTTCTGGGAAATAATCACTAGGATAATGATATGGTAAGATTTGGATCAGATTCAAACTTCCCACATCCCACCAATAGAATTTCATTTGGCATGTTCTACCAAAGGCTTACAGGGACGCAGAGTGATGCAGTAGAGTGACGCAGTAGAGTGCGCCATGATGCCACCACTTACCTCTCCACCACCGTGTGACAGCTGTCTCCATCTGGGCAAGAAGATCGCCGAACTGGAGGGAAGAATCTCTGTCCTTCATCAGATTAAGGAAGACAAGCTGCTCCTCCACTCACCAGTAGCCCTGGGTCCCGCTGCCAACGCTACAGTAGGCAGAGAATTAGACTCCACACTCCCGTGTGATGGACCTCCTACTCCAGCCGAAGTTCCATGGACTCGGTTGGGAGCCAAACCAAACTTTGCTCCAGTTAATTCCACTCCATATCGCGACAATCCTTGGAACACTGCCTGCAAGGGCAAACACTGTGCGGCGGGCTCCTCTCGTGCTAGTCCACCTTGTGACAGCAAGGTGTTCAACAGGTTCAGCATTCTGGATGCGGAGGATTTCCCATCGCTGGACACACGCTGTCATCGCCCCGCTTCCTTCATGCCTCTGACGACTAGCTGCCTGTTACCTGGGCGGCTGCCTTTGGCCTACGATTGCCGTGGGAAATCATTTGCCGGTGTGCGGGCGTCTTCCCAGCCTTGTTGGTGAGCTGTTGCTGCTTCTTTTCGGCCTCATCACCGGGCAGTGGTGGCATCTCCCAGGCCTCCTCACCGTGCTGTGGCGGCTTCCCCACAGCCTTGTCACCAAGCTGCGGCGACCTCTGTAGATGAACGGCTTTGGTAAAACATCTGCTTAAAAAGTCTGATTTGGACATCAGTGACTTTGCTAATAACAGGCCTATTTCAAATCTTCCTTTTCATTATACATGCTCCCTCTGGGCAACATAGTTAGCCATCATAATGTCAAATATCACTGTTACGCTGATGATACGCAACTGTATATCTCTATTTCGCCAGAAAACCCCAGTTCTTTAAATGCTCTTTGTCTCAATGATATTAACATTTGGATGAGTAATATTTTTTTTAAAAGAAATGAGAAGAAAACAGAAATTCTACTCCTAGGTTCAAAACCAGAATGGTAGAGAGAGCCAGTGTTTTCTAGCCTGTCCAAATATATTAAAACACATGTTACAGATCTGGGAGTGATTTTAGACTTTAGATCTTAATTTCATTTTTAACCCAGAACGATGCTGAAATGCTGATACTGTCACGTCCCGTTAGTCCTTGTGTGTGTTTTATTTTGAAGTCACTTCCTGTCTTGTCGTGTCAGTTCCTGCCCTCGTGTTTGCTTGATTAGCCACACCTGCTCCCCAGTACGCACCTGCCCCTGATTCCCTTATCAGTCACTTCCCTACTTAGACCGGTTCCCTTCCTTTGTTCACTGCCAGGTTGTCTTGTGTTCTCAGCCGAGCTTTCAAGCCTTTTGCTGTAGCCCTGTTTTTGATCAGATTGTGACCTTGCTTTGTTTTCATTAACGACCAGGACTCTGTCTAGCCCTTGCCTGTACCTCTGCCTCGCTGCCTGACTTTTGGACATTTGACCTCGGCCTGCCTCTACTTCTGTGTTTTGCCCAGACTGTTTGTGTTTGTTACTTTTTGCTATTGAAGCTCCCTTAAAAGACTTCCTTGCTGTCTGCTCCTGAGTCCACTCCACGCTGTCTGACAGATGCAAGCTTTTATTACAAGCTGCTTAGATTATTGCAACTCTCTTTTTACTCATCTCCCTAAAAAGTCTTTAAGAAAATTATAGTTAATTCAGAATGCTGCAGCCAGGATTTTGACCAATACAACAAAAAGAGATCACATTACCCCTCTGCTCGCATCACTGCGCTAGCTACCTGTATCTTTTAGAATTGATTTTAAAGTCCTTTTACTTATCTACAAAGCTTTACATAATCTAGCACCTTCATATATCAGTGACTGCCTATCATTTTACATCCCAACAAGAACACTCAGATCTTCCACTGCCTTTCTTTTAGAAGTTCCTAAAGTGTCACACAAGAAAACTGGTGAGGCTGCTGTTTTTATGGCTCTAAACTGTGGAACAGCCTCCCCTTGGATCTTAGAACAGCAAACTCCCTTTAAAAATAAATTAAAGACCTATCTTTTTAATTTGGGTTAACTTTCCTGGTATCATTGTTAATGTTTTATTGTATTGAGATCAAACTGTTTCTGTTTATCTGTTTTTCTCTCACTTATTGCTTTTTTTTGTTGTTTTTTTAACTTATTTTAACTTGTTATTGTTTCTTTGCATCTCATCTTGTTCTGTTAAGCACTTTGGGCTGCATCTTTGCATCTTTTGCATGAAAGGTGCTATACAAGTAAAGTTATCATGTGTGGAGTAGGTTTAGCAGCACTTTATAACTCATATTGCCAGACCTAATGTCAATGATCTGCATTGTGAACATTACACAAGGTGACACCATTTCTCTCTGCTTGGTCAGTGAATTTACCTTCTTTATGAAGTGTGTTATATAAATGAAGTTGCCTTGCCTTGAATAGAATTCACGCAACACTGAATGGCTGCTTCATGTAAAGAGGAGAGGATTCAGGGCAGGCAGTGAAATTTGGGCACAGAGATAAAAAGAACATATCTTACCAAGTATGACTTGGTTCCCTTTGTTTGTACCAAAGAGCCGCTGAAAAGAATTGGATCGTTTGCGAACGTAACATCACTAGTTTCTACATAATTTTCCTACACATTGATTCACTGGGGTCTCCAGCCTGCAAGTTGCTCCTTAACTATTTACACACTTCACATCCAGTTCCGACAGCATAAATGTATTTTATTGTTAATATGTATAGATTATATGCCACAATCTACATCTGCAGGACAACAGATAGGAGGCTTTTTCTACAGAAAGGGAAAAGGAGAAGCTCAAATCATACTGGAAAAAAAAAACTAGATAAATGTAGATTTATTAACTTTTATGACCCAAACCAACATGTTCTCTCTCTCTCTCTCTCTCTCTCTCTCACTCATTTTTGCTTTTTTATCTAACACACACACTCATGCACACACACACACAGCTCCTCTGATCTGACAGTCTCATATTCAAGTCAAGTCCACTGAATTAATTTGCACATTTTTAGCTGAGGGTAGATGCATCATTCAGGCCTATTTTTCCCTGCTGTCACTGTTTTACACCCAGTCTCATCATTATTTCATACTGGGCTATTTATTATTCTACTGTACAGCACGCGTGCACACGCACACACACACACACACACACACACACACACACACACACACACACACACACACAGTAATAGATGTATTCACCACATAGAATTAGTAGTTATGAGCTATTTATTTTGCTCTCACTAACTGAAAAACCTCCTGTGCTCTCTGACTATTTTTACAACGCAAGTATTACGTGCTTTAATGTTGTTAATACTGTTCTGGATCAAGGATTGGTAAAATATGGGTAAACAAACTATTTACAAATAACAGCACCAATGCATTCTTCTTCTTAATTTAGGCTAAACCCTCTGGCTTCATAGACAGTATAGAATACATGTGTATAATTACATGCAGATTAAAAGCACCATTCCTATTTGTGTGTTTAAGGATACCAGAAGTATGATCTAATCCTGATATGTCGGTAAATGGTTTGATGAGTATGAAAATGATGTGAATTATATGCTAGATCTCAACCCACCTCATCACACCATCAGCAAAACACCAAGTGAGGGAATATAATTTAGAAGAATGCTGTTCATCGCTCTGGTAGAGTTCTGCACACTAGGAGAATCTAGCTGTTTTGGAGGCTCATGGTGGAACAACACCTTACTAAGACAATTAAAGTGGCTAAAACCCAGCCACGCTCACAGTGGGCATTAGTGATGGCAATGTTGGTCTGTTGGTCGATCCACCACTTTGGTCTGTACTGAAATATTGCGACAAATACTCAATGGATTGTCATTGAATTTTGTACAGACGTTCATGTTTCCTAGAGGATGAATCCTAATGACTTTCATGATCCCCTGACTTTTCCTCTAGTGCCACCATGAGGTTGACATTTTTTGTTCAGAGTGAAATGAAACTTTGATGATCCTTTGACTTTTTTATCTAGCACCATCATCAGGTCAAGATGTTAAGTTTGTCCAATCTTTTGGTTTATGATAAGAATTAATGACATTCCCATCAGCCTCAGCTGTACTTTGTAACTGGCCAATGTTATCATGCTAAGAGGCCAATACTAAGTTGGTGACCATGGTAAACATTATAAAACAAGAATAATTAATATATTACACAAATTACAAAATGTTCTGGAGAGGATATGAGGCACTTTCCAAAACTGAATGTTTAGCCACCACAGCTGCTACATGTTTTTTTTTGTCTTATCTTTCTCGCTTCTAAAGCTAGCAGTCATTATCACACCACATAATGTTTGCTGAAGTGCTATGGAGCACTGTATGCAATGTGGAAGATATATCAAGGAAATGTGAACCATTTTGGTGTATTGTTAATAAAACAATGTGTTCTTATAATAATATCCTGTAAAATGGTGTGTGTGCATCTTATCACTGCAGAACTGAAATTAAATTGCAGCCAATCAAGTCTTTGCAAATAAAGCAGTAATGTTAGCATTCTATCGCTGCCTCCTTCTTACTTATCTAACTTACATGTCTTGTCTTTCACCTTAGCATGTTGAACGAGCCACCAAACACTCACCAGGGAAAAGTGCACTATTCAAGCAGGCTAGTTAGTTAATTAGCAGGTCAGCTGTAGCACATTAAACAGCATGTAAACTGTTGCTTTGGTCAGTTAAGATGCTGGTGTGGTCGTTACTCTTCAATACCACAACACACACACTGTCCATGGCTTGTAAGCTATAGCGCAAGTTTGTTTACTTTGTCTCTCGTTCCCCTCCCGGCGCTCAGCCTGCCAGCTGCTGTCAATCAAACACAGATACTGACACGACCCTCCAGCCGCTGAGAGAAAAAGAAGCATTTCTGATATTTCCCCCAAAACCTTTCTTTCTTCTTTCCTTTTAATAATATTAAACTATTAACAATAAATCTAAAACATAATGACATTATTTTTGGCTACAAAAAGGATGACTAAAAGTGATTTCAGTTTGACTTTAATTTATTTTCATAATTTCTGACTGCAGTGACCTTCTTTTGTTGTAATGCAGTCTTAGTTTATGCTAAATAGATAAATAAATAAGTAAGTTATTCAAAGACAATAGTGATACATATTGTCACACTAGCTGTTTTTTAGGTCGTCGTGTTCTGAGTGACAAAGTGTTACTGTTACAAGACAAATGTCAGCTGTTCTGGTACAAGAGTTGAACCTGAGATGTGAATGAAGTGTTTTGGTAGCATTAGTGCATTTGGGATGTTAGATGAACTGTTGTTCTGAGCTTCATGTCGGTAAAGAGAACTGTCTGAACAGTTTTGAAAAACTCGGCTCGGTAGATGCTCACAGGATACTGAACCCCTATTACAGTGAAAGGAAGTGAGTTCTAGGCCCACATGAACGGGGGGGATTTAGAATTGGAAGCCTGAGTGAGGACGGTAGCAAACAATTTTTTGACCACAATTGATTCATGAGCCAAGTTAAATTTACTTAAAGAAAGAACAAATTGGTCGCATAGGAATAAAGAAAGAAATGAAGAAGAATATTACAAGAATTAGAAAGCTTTATTTTATAAGATTGCACTGATGCTTTGAACTCACATCTGTACCGATTCTCACACACCAGCATCTACTGTGAAGCTTATTGCTATTTTTTGGTTATATTTAAAAGGATAGTAGTTCTTTTTTTGGCGTGTGTTTGTGGATTATAAACGCTGTAAGGAATTTGTTTGTTTGAGCTGAAACGTGGGTCTGAACTCTTCCTCCGTCTCCGGCTGGCGACCACTTGTAAAAACCTGTAACATTTAGGCTGGGAGCCACCAGATGACATTTCAGACTGGACAGCCAGGACTTATTCAGGCCCCGATAGACAGTGGGTCATAAAAATGAAACACAAAAAGAAAAAATGATAGATTGATTAAGTAATTGTTTGCGTGTGAGTGAGACAGTGAGAGAGAGAGAGAGAGAGAGAGAGAGAGAATTGAGAAGAAGAGATAGTGTTGCTGACAGCCTGTCAGTTTGCATAAACAGCAATGTGATGATGCGGTCTACTCCGTTTTGGTAGGTTGCCCTACACACACACACACACAAAGAGAGTACACTACAGAAAGAGAATAATAAAACATAAATTGGATCACATGGGTTCAAAGTAATTGCTAGTTGTCAAGGTGACAGAGAGGTGGGGCAGAGGACTCTTTTATATTGAGAGTATGGGATTGAACCAATAATAGGAGAAAAAAAATAAAATAATCAGAACAAACACACACACTCATATTAAGGGTGTAGTACTACAATTTCTGGTAACCGTCACTTCATTTTGGTTCCTGCATGAGCTGGTCAGGTTTTAACTGGATGTTTTGTTATGCCCTTTTAATGTCGGGTTGCAACTTATTATTATTTTCGCTATCATATAAGCAGATTTTTTGGAGTAATAGATTTGTATTTTACTCTATAAAATGTCAGATTTTGAAAAATGCCCAGCACAATTTTCCAGAGCCTTAGGTGATGTCTTCATTGCTCTTACATTAATTCACGATTAATGGAATTAATTAAAGTAGGCTACATAAATTAAACTTTATTTAAGAGGAACTCCACAGATTTTACACATCAGAGGATGTTTCCTGGTGTTGGGGAGTACTACTGCATATGTGTAAAAAGTTCTATAAGGCCGTTTGTGGCTCCAAAAGGAGCTGCACGAAATCTGATAAATGTCCTCAAGTGATGTCACTTGAGTCAGCATTGGTTGGGTCTGAAGACGAGAAAAGACAAGTTTGAAATATGTGAGCTTACCATATTATCAATGTATGTGTAAAATCTGCTACAGGATACAATGTGTCAACGTTTTGGGAATAGTTAGACATTTTGGGAAATATGCTTATGTGCTTTTTTTCTGAGAGTGAGATGAGAAGATCAAAACCACTCATGTCTGCATGCTGTATATGTAGCTAGAGCCATCAGTTGATTAGCTTAGCACAAAAACTGGAAACAGGAGGGAAACAGCTATCCTTGCTCTGCCTACCAGTGCCTATAAAGCTCACTATTAACAAGTTATCTTGTTTATTTCATCTGTACACAAATAGAACTGTAAAAAAAGACAAGTTCTGTTTTTACCAGGAGTTAGCCTACTGGTTTAAGCTAGGCCCCTAGCTCAAACAATTTCTTGCATAATGAGTTTTCGCTGGTTGCTTGGCAACTTCACAGTGACAACAAAACTCCAAGAAGTCCCGGCACCCAGCCAAGAGTTACAGTACTTTTTAAACTTTGGACAGAGCCAGGCTAGCTGTTTCCCCCTGCTTAAATCTTTAAGCTAAGCTAAGCTAATCACCTGCTGGCTCCAGCTACAGACATGAAAGACATTTAACTCAAATAAGTGAATTTGCCAAGATGTCGAACTATCCCTTCAAGCCTTATTTATATAGGACTTTTCTCAGCAAGTCACAAATGCATGACATAAAAAAAAAATAAAAATGTTAATAATGACAATATTGAAGCCATAAAAAACATAACACATGGAAAAATAAAGACCACGTAGGAGAAACAGAAAGTCCAATTTATTGTATATTCACTGCACAGGGAAAACTCCAGGGCGCTGGAATTGAATGGAACTACATAGAAAAACACAGTAGAGGACGAAGCTCGGGGACGTAATTGGCTGGTAGTTGGATTAGGAAAAGCGCCCAAACAGGAACCGACACCAACTCTGGAGGCACAAGAACAAAGTTACTAGCAGATTTTGGCAAGGTAAGTACAACACAGATATCAAGATGGCTGGACCGTGATCTGAAGTTCAGAGGGAACGATCTGGCAGTGAAACACTGCCAGAGCGGGGTATAAGTACTGCTCCAAATGAGCAGAGTGATAGCAGCTGAGGTGGCTGCTCAAGCACAGCCACACCTGTTCTCAATGGAGCCATTACTGTCAGTTAGACGAGCTAGAGGGGCTGGGTTGCTCTTCCGGAGGCGTGGCCTGAGCACCCGCTGGAACTGCCATAACAAAAATGTTACAGAACAGAAAAGGTGATGCAAGAACAGCATAGAAGCAACAGCAAAACCAGAAAAGGTATAATGTAAGGAAGAGGAAGGAAATTATAGACTTTGTGGCACTTGAAAAATTGAGAAGCTGAACTCGGAGTCAAGACTATGAGTTAGGAAGAGGTTAAAGAGCTTTATGGTGAAACATGATTACATACAGCAGGCTTAGGAGAAGAGCACTAAGTCTGAGGTATGACCTTTATAATGCATGTCCCCTATGACTTATTGTATAAGGTTAAAAGATCCTATAAGATGGAAGAGGGGGACATCATACTAAAATTGGATTACTACTCATATTGTAGGCATGACAAAATAAGATGCGACTAAAGTCATAAAGTTAATAAGTAATATCTTATCTGTTAATTATAATACCAGGTAAGGGAGATCATCCTGTAATTCAAAACTCAAAACGTCCAATTTAAATTACCAAATGAGTTAAAGGGACATTCAAGAAGGGATGAAAAAGCTGTGCTTCCTCTGCCAGGGAGCTAAGGCGGGTCTTGGTTATCTTAAAAACACCCAAGCTATTAGAAAGATGTCATCACGTATCAAAGACTTCACATTCAAAAGGCCACACCTGCTCCAGTAGGTGCAAGAAACAAGGGCAGACTTTGCTACAGTGTGAGTGATTTTGTATATTTTTTTCCAGTTTGTCCATCATGTGGCTGGCTAATGATACTGACTAGGCTGGCCAGTAAATTAATCCATTTTAACATTTATAGAGCTATTTGTGTATAGTATATTACAGGACTATCTATTATGACACTGTATACACCCCC